>JAOXJP010046357.1:0-16205 GCA_025762735.1 Platanus orientalis
ATATATATATATATATATATATATATACACCAGTGCATGAGACACAATACTCTTACGATTCTTTTCTCCCAAAAATCTCGTTCTCTACTTCTCTCTCTCATGTCTCATTCTTCTTCTACTCTTCTTCTCTTATACTGATTGGATCACGCAAATAACATCTATAACCCTACTAAGTGCATGAAACATGTGCTGGTTGTTACACTTACATAGTCCTATCCTTACCTCCTCTTCCCCTTTCTTCATGAACATGTCTTTAATTTTCTTTTACTTTGAATCCTTTTTTTTTCTAAAGCACCAATGTTTGTCCATTACTATCTAGATATGGCTCTCTCTTGGACCTTGTGTGCCCTCTCTACCTCCAGATCTATAGGCTCTTTCATATCTCACTTCACCAAAAAATAGGACTTGAGCCATGCCTCTTTGGTCATATTGAGAACCATTCTCTTCTATGTCAGTGGGAGGGCCAAAAACAGAAAATCTCCTCTGCTTAGCACCAGAAACTCTCTTACTCTCTTCCAATGCTTTAATGAGTTACTCTTTTTCCAACCTATCCATATCCTAATAACCCATTACAGCACATGCATATGCCTCATCCTCATCCTTCTCATTGATGTTATCCCTACTCATTCTAAAGTACTCCTGCAACATCATTCTTCCTCTTCGCAGCTTCATTTGCTTTACCAACCTCTCTTAAGTACCTTTGCATTTCCAGTCATCAACTCCTTTGGTACATACGGGCATGAACTCATATCACCTTCTGAGTGTGCAAGGTGTTGCTCGAATCTCTTAACACCCCCACATAATTTATTTGCACAAATTTCACTTCACTTGCTTGTTACACTCATTGAGTGTGAGACAATACTTCCTATATCTGGATGCTTCTTTTTGCTTGCACGTGAAGACCCTAAACCTGAAGTCATTTCTAAATCTGTGGAAGTGATGAAGGAACCAACATCAACTACTAATAATATACAAGAAGAATACACACACAAACATATATATATATATATATACAACGACTAATATAATTACTGCATATATATACATACATAACACACACATACACATGAAACTAAAACGTATTTATTTACATAAGGTTTATGTCCTGTCAAGTTAGTTTCATGTGGAAGATCAATAACATACTTCCATTGTGAAATAAATATACCTTTCTTCGTATTGTTTAAATGCCCCAAATCCTTAATTTCAAACTCCTTTTCTTAGCGCTCCTTGCATGATCTTAAAAATTGGGAGCGGTCCCATCTGATTTCGATATGGATTGATCCTGGATCTGTTGATCCGGTCCAAATTGATGATCTGCCTTGGATTAGCCGAGCTGATCTGATTTGGTTGATTCTAATTGATTCAGAGCTGATCCATAACAGAATCCGATTTACACCTAGAAATCGAATCAGTGTCGGCCGATTCCAATCTGTGTAGGCTGATTTGACTCGAAATCGGCCAATATTTAAAACCATGGCTCCTTGAGTCATCTCACCACAACTTCATCAGCCCCTGTTACAACAATGCCGTCTACATAGACAATCAATATAGTCACCCTGTCACCATTAAGTTTCACGAATAGTGTGTAATTTTCTTGGCATTGTTTGCAGTTACTTTTCATCATACCACTTCCAAATCACTCGAACCATGCTCTTAGGGATTGTTTCAAGCCATACAACACCTTTTTCAATCTACAAACTTTGTCTCTGCTGAATACACAATTCCAGAAGGTGGCTCATGTACACCTCTTCTTCAAGGTCTCCATGCATGAATGCATTCTTTGCATCAAATTGTTGGAACGACCATCCTTGGTTGGCAATCCTTGTATGGCAACAAAAGAGATAAGAACTCTTATAGAGTTCACTTCGGGAATTGGAGCAAAGGTCTCCTAATAATTAATGCCATATGTATGTGTGTATCCCTTTGCCACCAAACATGATTTGTATCTTTCCATGGATCCATTGGATTGCTGCTTCACAATAAACATCCACTTGCACATCGATTGGTTCCTTGGTTTTTGGAAGATCCACCATCTCCCAAGTGTGATTCTTTTTTAGGGGTCTCATCTCTTCTTCCATGGTAGTCTTACAGATAGCTTGTGGGAGTGCCTTTGATACACTACGAGATACAAAAACAAAGGACAAAGTAGAGATGAAGGTATGGAATGAAAGAAACAATGCATAATATGACAAAAAATTAAATAGAGTGATGCGGGAGCATCCATGAAGAACACAAAGAAATTAGATGATCATGAGTGTTTTGTAAGGAGCATAGGAAGTTTTTTTTATTTGGTCTTCTTGTAATAAGGCTTGGAAGCTAAGGTCCATTTAGGATTTTATATATTTTGAGTTGTAATCCCGTAACTTACTTTTAACCCTAATTTTTTAAGGTTAAAACTTGCCTTTTTGGCTATATTTGGTGTATTTAAAAAGGTTATTCAGCTACCTTTCAAAGAGACCAAGATTTCGCAAATCTGATGTGATTTGCAAAAGCTATGACCAAAATACTAAAGAGATATCAGTAAGTGATAAAAATAGAGTTTTAGGATTTTTTTTAAGGAATGTTTAAGTTTGGTATTGTTTGGTCTATAAGTTTAGGGTTTTAGTAATTCCTTGGAAAATGGGGTTTCTTAGTCCTTTCAAGAGTTTTCATTTTCAAGAATATTGTAAATTATTTGAATGGTCCTAGTCTCCCCACAATTAAATAGAGAAGATCTTTGATTTGAAAATGTGTGTTGGTGCTGTGCAACTGGGTTTCCCATCGTGCCCTCTTGAGTCGAGGCTGGGCGTTCACATCTTATCTCTTCTAGGGTTGAGGTTGGGCCTCCCCAAAACCCCCATTCTTTTCTTCTTATTTTTATTTTTTATTTTTTTTTCTTTCATATTATCATTACATTCTGCTTGGTGTTGTTGAAACTTACTGTCAAGACCTTGAAGGAGATGTGGCTGCATTCCTGTTTTTGTTGCTCTTCTATTGATTGTTGCACTGTATTCTGGATATTCCATTACTGAGAACCATCAAGGAATCATAAGAGACATCAGAGTTCAGATCGTGAGGCCTAGACCTGCTGGAGTTTCAACCCTAATCTAAGGCGGAAAGTGATCTAACGATGGCTGCAGAACTTGCAGAAGTTATTGGGTTTTCTTGTCAATTTGCCCCACTCTTTTGAAGGGGTTTTGTTGTTTCTTTAACAAAGTTTTATACACCCTGCAGATATGTTATTAACCCTTAACTCCTTTAATTTTTCTTACTGTTTATCCTACCTAGAAGGGCTCTATGGGTCTCTGTTTTCCGTTTGGGTTTTCTGATAAGCATTAGTAATTATTCATCATATTCAATTAGATGTCTTCTCGTCTGTTGAAACTAGATCCATGCGATTGATCTCCTGCTGACATAACCCTGAGTTTTTATTGTCCTTGCTTTCTGTGCTGCTGAACATTATCTGCTCCAATTGATATTCTGCTTCACCTTCCAGTCTGTTTACTTCTAGACCTGAGTTTTATTTATTTTATATACTTTTTGAACTCGGTTTGGGCTGAAACTTTGTGGAACTGTTTTTATATCAATCCTATGTTAGCCTACTAAATTTTAGATCGTTCTAGCTATTCTAGTAAGGGTATTTTGGTAAATTCCTATTTTCTGTACTGATTTCCAGATTCTATCATAACTTGAGATTACCCTTGACCTAGAGTGCTATTTAATTCAAGCTTGGGCCCATTACCTACAGGACACCCAAGGGTTAAACTACCCATCCTGCATCACAGAGGATGCCGTGTGTAAGCTTGAGCAACCATACTGAGAGCAATGGGAGTCGTGTAATCATCACGAATATTGCAAGGTTGAGGAGAAAGAGAGATACCTTGTTTAGGCGGATGAGAAAGATGATTTTTTTCTTCTTTCTCACATATACTTTCAGGTCCTTCCTTTATCCTCCTCTCTACTGACACCCTCTGTTGTTTTGTGCTCTCTTGCTCCACTAACACCACCATCATCATAGACAAGTGAAGGGACAGGTAATGGAAAATAAAAAAAAGACATCTCTTCGCTAGAGCTCTCCTTTTGAATAGAAGTCTTTAGGGAAAAGAATGAAAGTGACTCAAAAAATGTCACATCCAGAGACAAAACACCTGCAAGGAGGATGGTACACATAGTTCTTATTTGCAGCATAACCCAGAATACATAAGAGCTTTTGGGGTTGAGTTTGGTCTGGTCAGATTTGGACATATGAACTAAACAAACCCAGCCAAATTTTTTAGGAGGAAGAGGAAGTAATTTTGGAAGGTGTGGAAGGGAGCTCAAGACAAGATTTTTTACCAACTCGCAAGACAGGAATCTGCTCATTAGGAAGGTGGTTTGAAGGGCCTCCAATCAAGATATCTTTGGAATGCAGGAGCTCAACTGATCTTAAGACAATACAATGCTTTCTTTCTGCCACTCCACAATGGTCGGGGGTATTGGGACAAGTAGTCTGATGAATGATACTAGCCTCAGTGAAATAAGAAGATAGCCCTAACATATATTATCAACCATTATCGGAGAATACAAAGTCTGACATTAAACTGGGTCATAATCATCTTATTAAGCGATCAAGGCTACAAATACATCACTTTTGCACTTCAACAAATAAACCCATGTGACCAAAAAATAGTTATTCACAAAAGTATCAAAGTAACAAAATCCAAACAAAGAAACAATAGGGGTTGGCTCCTACACGTCAGAGTGCAGAGTAGAAAATGGAAGTAAACTCAGTGTATGACTAGACGGGTAAACAGATTTACAATGTTTGACCTTCTGACATGGCTCAGAGTGAATAACAGAAGAAATAACAAATTGAGGAAATAGTTTGTGCAACAAAGAAAATGAAGGGTGGCCTAAACAATAATGCCACTATAGTTAAGCATCAATCGAAGGAATATTTCTAGTGTGCTGAACAGGAGAGGCCTTATGAGATGTGGTGGTCAACATATATATTTGATCTTTCTCATGTCCGCTAATAATGATCTTCCATGTCACCATACCTTGAAAGACACAATACGAAGGAAAAATATGTTTTTGGAGCTGCCCCTTTCAGATTTGAGACTTTGTGGACTTTGCACCCTACTTTTTTAGACCGTGTTAGGATGTGGAATGAGTGTGAAGCGTTTGGGTGGGAGGGATTTAAGTTCATGAAGAAATTGCAGTATGTGAAGAAAAACCTGATTGTGTGGAGTAAATCCACGTTTGGGAATCTCAACGATAACAAAAAGAAGATTTGAGATGAAATCCACAAGATTGATAAAAGTGTGGGAAAATGGTGTTAGGGATGAGGTATTAGATGTAAGGAATAATGCTTTGTTGGGTGAGATGATTCAATTTTAAGGGAAGAGGAGATTCATTGGAAGCAAAAGGCAAAAGGCAAGAGGCAAAGTGCAAATGGTTGAAGGAAGGGGATAGCAATACAAAATTCTTTCACAAGGTAGCTTGTGGGAGAAAAAGACGAAGCTTGATCACAAGAATGAATATTTAAGGGGTGGAAGATGTAGATCATATAAAGGATGAGGCTATCAGTTTTTTCTCTAAGTTGTACGCTAAGGAGACCTCTCATTGACAACTTGTTCTCTCATCGATTAGAGGAGGGTTGTGTTTGTCAATTGGAATCTCAATTCTCTGAAGAGGATGTGAGGGAAGCGGTTTTTTCTATGGATAAGGACAAGGCTTTGGGTCTCGATGGGTTCTCCTTGCATTTTTATCTAGTGTGTTGGAATATTGTCAATGTGTTTGCTGAATTTTTTAAGAGGGGTACCATTAGCAAGGGGATGAATGCCACATTTATTGTTCTTGTTACAGAAAAGGAGAAGGCTAGGGATTTTTGACTTTCAACCTTTTATCCTTGTGGGGAGTCTTTATTAAATTATCTCAAAAGTTTCACTTTGAGGATGTGGAATCTTAAGGATAGTGTGGTGTCCAACTCCCAAGGAGCCTTTGTAAAAGGTAGACTGATTGTTGATGGAATCCTTGTAGCTAATAAGCTTGTTGATGGCAGTAAAAAAAAGTAGAGTTAGGGTTGGTTCATAAGATTGACATGGAAAAAGCATATGATAGGGTGGCTTAGGACTTTTAAGGTGGATTCTTGAAAAGAAAGGGTTTGGAGCTAGGTGGATAGGGTGGATTATGGGTTTGTATCATTTGCACTTATTGGTCATGATAAATAGGTTGTTAAAAGGTTTTTTTTTACTCCTCCCGAGGACTAAGGCAAGGGGATCTTTTGTCCCTTTTTCTTTTTACATTAGTAAAAGATGCTTTTAGTCCTTTAATGAATAGAACATAGAGGGTAGTATAATCAATGGGTTTGTTGCTAATAAAGACGGACCATTCATCTCCCATCTCTAGTTTGTGGATGACACTATTTGTTTTACTTAAAAGCTTCGTTATCACAACAGAAAGAGAAATAGAAGGGAAAATAAAGGGGGGAAAGAGGTTGTAGAGATGGACAGTAGTTTAGAAAGAATGTACTCGTACGAGAGGTAGGTTATCTCATACAGTAGTCTCCTTATTTATATTTTCTTTATTGGTACACCAAATACAATGTTATATAAACCCAAATTCTCCATGACCGAAACACCCTCATTATGTGTACAAGTGTTCTCTACCATATACTCTAACACTCCCTTTCAAGCTGGAGAATAGATATCTCATTCCCAGATTGCTCACCAAACATAGAAATCGTGATGTACTAAGTCCCTCGGTAAACAGGTCAGCTAGTTTATTGTGAGTCTGAATAAAAGGTGTGCATATACTTCCCTTCTTGAGATGGTCCTTGGTGAAATGTCTGTCAACTTCCACATGTTTGGTATGGTTATGTTGTACAGGATCATGTGCAATACTTATTGCAGCTTTATTATCACTATAGATTCTCATTGGTCTTGTGATTGGACAACCCACCTCAAGAGAGTAACATCTTCAACCAAAGTGATTCACAAATACCATGAGCCATAGATCTGAATTCAGCTTCTACACTAGATTTTACCACAACATATTTTTTCTTACTCTTCCAGGTTACTAAATTTCCTCTAACAAATGAATAATAGCCAGAGGTGGATCTTCGGTTTGTTAAAGAGCCAACCTATCGGCATCAATATATACTTCAATCTGATGATGATCGTTCTTTTGATATAGGATCACTTTGCTTGGACAACCCTTTAAATATCACAGAATCTTATATGTTGCCTCTATATGATCTTAAGTAGGTGCATGCATGAATTGACTTATGACACTAATTGCATATGTGATGTAGGGATGAGTTAGGGATAAATAAATAAAACGTCCCACTAGCCTTTGGAACCTTCCTGCATCAAGTAGTTTGTCATTGCCATTTTCTTTCAACCTATGATTTGCCTCGATAGGAGTAGCACACGGTTTATATCCTTCCATACCAAACTCTTTCAATAGATCTAGCATATACTTCCATTTAGAGAAAAATATGCCTCTTTTTGATGTAGCAATTTCAATCCCAAGAAAGTACTTCAACAAACCAAGATCCTTGATATCAAACTCTCTAGCAAGGCTACGGATTAGGTGTTTGACTTCATTCTCATCATTCACAGTCACCACAATATCATCTACATACACAATCATGGCCATCTTGGGGCCATGTCTCTTTACGAACAAGATGTGATCAACTTGTGTTTGTTTATAGCCAGACTAGATCATAGCAGCCCGAAATCTTTCAAACCAAGCACGAGGTGACTGTTTCAATCTATACAAAGCCTTTTTAAGCTTGCAAACTTTCCCTTCAGCCTGTGGCATACAAAATCCAAGAGGAGTAGCCATGTAAACCTCTTCCTCCAGGTCTCCATGCAGAAATGCATTCTTCACATCAAATTGTAGAAGAGGCCAGCTTTGGTTTGCAGCAAGTGAGATGAGAACCTTAATCGAGTTCATTTTTGCTACTGGAGCAAAAGTCTCCTGATAATCAATCCCAAAATGTCTGAGTGTATCCATTTGCGACCAATCTTACCTTGTATCTCTCCACGGATCCATTTAACTTGTACTTGATCGTGAACATCCATTTACAACCAACTTCTTTCCTCTAGGGAGATCACCCAACTCCCACGTATTATTTTTTTTCTAGTGCCCTCATTTCCTCAGTTATTGCAGTTTTTCATTTGGGTTGCTTTAATGCCTCAGATACACTATAAGGGACAACAACAATAGACAAGGCCACATAAAAACACAAAAGGTTGGAGATAATGAATTATAAGACATAAAGTTTGATAAGGGATGTTGTGTGCAGGACATCACACCTTTCTTGTGAGCTATAGGCTGGTTAAGATCATCATGATGCTGAGAAGAGGAAAGAGAAGATGTACGATCATTACTTGAATCAAGAATAGGTTTTGAAGTCGACTCTTGGAGAGGGTTATGAGAAGTTAAGTCTTGTATACCTCCTTGTATCCCATGTTTTCTTCTTGTTATGTACACTTGTAGCTCTTGCTCCCCCTTGTTCCCAACACCTCTTTTTCCCTTTTCCATCAAAATGATATGAAGGGATAGGAATAAGAATATGAAGGGGGAGTGTAAACAAGGATAACTTTTTATTAGATGTCTGAACGGAACAGATTCAAAAAAGGTGACATCATGAGACAGAAGATGACGACAAGTGGATGAATGAAAACATTTGTATCCTTTATGATTTACACCATAACCCAAATAAACACATTTAGGTGCTTTTGAGTTTAATTTGGTACAATTAGGTTTAGGCACATGGACATAACACATACAACCAAAAGTTTTTGGAGGTAAGGGAAATAAGGGTGAGTCAGGTAGAAGAATCTCCAGAGGGGATTGATGAGAAAGTACGCATGTAGGCATCCTATTCATGAGGTAGACTGCAGTAAGAATAGTTTCAGACCAAAACATCTTAGGCACATTCATGGTGAACATGATAGCTCATGTAATTTTCAATAAATGACAATTTTTTCTTTCAGCTACCCCATTCTACTCAAGAGTGCTTGTACACGTGGTCTGGTGAACAATTCCAGACTCATTGAGAAATGAAGAAAAATCATGAGAAATGTATTCCCCACCATTATCAGATTTGAGAATTTGAATTTTTGTTTTGAATTTGGTAAAAACTATGGAGTGAAATGACTTAAATGCTACAAACACATCACTCTTATGTTTTGACAAGAATACCCAGGTAGTGCAAGAACAGTCATTAACAAATGTCACAAAAAATCTAAATCCAGAAAGAGTTAGTAAGAGATGGACCCCATACATCAGAGTGCACAAGTTGAAATATAAGTGAACTTAATTTTTATTACTGATTGAATAAACAAATTTACAATGTTTAGCCAACTAGCAAGGTTCACAGAAAAAATGAATTTTGAAATTGATAACTGGGGTAACATTTTTCTTAAGACAGAAAAAGATAAATGAACCAAGTGACGATGCCAAGTGAGCAACTCATTTGATAAAAAAAAGACATCCTTATTTATTGCAGACGTAGCTACTAGTAAATGTGAGTCCAAGAGATATAGACCATCATTCTCATGTCCCAAACCAATCGTTTTCCTCGTCACCATGTCCTAAAACACACAATGAGATGGAAAGAAGATAACACAACATTTAAGGCTTTTATTAAGATCATTAATGGACAGAAGATTTAAAGTGAAGTTAGGAACATGTATGACAGATTACAACTGTAAATTAGGGGTGACAAGAATGTCCCCTTGTCTAGCTACAGATGAAAGAGAGCCGTCTACAATACGGACCTTATCTCTGCCTGAACAAGTTTGATAAGAAGTGAAAAGAAAGGACATACCAATCATATGGTGTGAGGCTCCCGAATCTATAATCCATGAGTACTGAGGATTGAAAGTAAATGCAGATAAGGCTGATGTAGATGTACCTGAATAGGTAAATGATGTAGGGCCAGTAGAAGAATGATCAAGTTAAGAAACGAATTGGCAAAATGCCTCAATCTCATCACTCGAGAGATTGCCTTCTGTAGCACCTAAGGGCATAGAAGTTGATGAAGTAAGTACCATTGTTGTGGTGGTAGAAGTAGCTGAGTTGGCATTCATATGAGTACCACCAAACCTGCCACCTCCCCTACCACTACTTGGTCCTCCACGCTGAAAAGATCAAGTGGATAAATCATGTAGGCATCCATGAAGTTCCCAACACTGGTCCTTGGTATGTCTATACCGACCACAGTGTTCACATTTGAGTCCGTCCCTATCCTCAGATGAAGGCATTGATCTTCCACCGTGACCACGCCATGAATGGCCACCTCGGCCTCCTTTGGTGGATATGGAAATAAGTGCAGACTTTTTCAATGTATGAGACAAATTCATCACTCATTGGCATCTTTCCTCTCTATAAACATGTGCATACACCTCATTCAGTGATGGTAGGGGATCTTTGGCAAGAATAAGGCCCATAACTTGCTCAAACTCAGAATTGAGACTGGCGTAAAACTCAAATATCTGTATATTTTTCACATGTTTCTTGTATTCAATCATGTCCTTCACACATGTTGGATGATAGGTGGTATAGTAAAGAGTAAGTGGCTACCCACCTTAGTTGAATTGAGAGATTCTTTGGTGTAATTCATACACTTTTGCTGTGGCCAATTTCAGAGTAAGATTTGGCCAATGCATCCCAAATCTGATATGTTGTTTCCAAAAAAAGATAATGATCACTAATTTTCGGTTTCATAGAACCTAGCAACCAGCCCTTGACCATCGCATTTTTAGTTTTCCATTTCCTATATTTAGGGTTTTTCTTACACGTCAAATAATTGTTGCCATCAAATTTGACCGTAGTGATTTGTTGTGCAGTTGACTTCCCAACAACATAAAATTTTTCAACATCCTTTGTACTAGTCTCACCTACAAGAGAATGTGACTTCTAATGTTCTTCCACCATATCCAACAATAAGCACAATCACCAGATGTAACTAAATTAGAATATAATGGAAGAGGTCCTCAATTGCAGACTGACTTTAGGAGGCTAGAGTTTGATTTGTGGAAGGACCAGTGACATGCCAATCACCATGAAAACTTCCAAAGACACCACGATCCCTTCGGATGCAACCAAACCACCTCACAATGATCAACTGAATAACACTCTGCCAGATCTCTTCACTACTCACCAAAATAATTCTTCAGAACAGGGGAAAATGGGGCTGGCGACAACCTGGGGTTGGGAGTACTAAACTCATCATCGTGGTCTAAAATATCCTCCAATCCACATGAAACTTATTTTACTGACATCTTGCAGCATTGGAGAACCAAAATGAGCCAAACTCCCTTCTAACAATCAACCCGATTGAGTGCAGATCAAGAAATTCAAAATCGTGGGATTGTTCAGAAAAATATTTGAAAAATACAAAAAACAATGGCTAATGATTCCTATTGCGATTGAGATCAAGACCAAAATTCATCTAAAATCATGGTCTCTTAAAAACTTGGAAGAACTCCCCTACCTGGAGATGGCCGTACAGCTACTAACATTAGCCCTAGGACTCCTGACGTCAGCAGTGAGTTGCAGCTAGTCTTCCGATCACTTTTCCACGCTTTGATACCAACTTAGAAGCTTCGTTAACACAAAAGAAAGGGAAATAGAAGGGAAAATAAAGGGAGAAGAGAGGTTGTAGAGATGAACAGTAGTTTAAAGAGAATGTACTCGTACAAGAGTTAGGTTATCTCATACGGTAGGCTCGTTATTGATATTTTCTTCATTGGTATACCAAATACAATGGTATATAAACCCAGACTCTCCATGACCGAAATACCCTCATTATGTGTACAAGTGTTCTCTACCATATACTCTAACAATTTTGTGGATGTTGGGGTTCACCAAGTTGCCAATTTGAAACTCATTATGGGGATTTATGAGAGTATCTTGGGCCTTAAAGTTAATCTTTCAAAATCTAGTATGGTGGGGGTAGGAGTTCATGCTTTGTTGTCCGACTGTGTGAGTATAATTAGTTGCAAGGTGGAAGGCTGGTCGTTAAAATATTTAGGGAGGCCATTGGGAGGGAATCCCCAGTCTCTTTCTTTTTGCGACTTGGTGGTGGAAAGAGTTCAAAAAAATTTAGTTGGATGGATGAAGTCCTACATCTCTTTGGGGGAATGTGTCAATCTACTATATGTCTCTTCAAGAAGCCTAGGAAAATTGAGATGTTGGAGAAATGTCAAAGGGACCTTTTGTGGGAAAGAAGTTTAGAGAAGAAAAATCATTTGGTGAGATGGGAGGATATGTGTAGGCGTAACGAATTGGGGGTGTGGGGATTGGGTATCTCAAGGAAAAGAATATTGCCCTTCTCAGGAAATGGCTTTGGCGATTCTCTATTGAGAGTAGCAATCTATGGCATTCTATTATTTGTAATAGGTATGGGAGATGGGACTCAAACTGTATATCTCCTTCATTGTCTTTCCTTTGGAGACATGTTTTATTTCTTACTTATGTCCGGTTTGGGGTGGGAAATGGTAAGGCTATTAGGTTCTGGAAAGACCTTTAGTGGGGTGATCAATGCCTCTCTGCTTTGCATTCCAGACTATTCAGAATATCTAACAAAAAAGATGCTTGTATTGCCAATGTTCTCTCCCTTCCTTACATGGCCACGAATGGAATTTGACTATCTAGAGATCTCTTTGATTATGAGGTTGATATCTTAGCCCATTTCTTTGAGTCTTAGAAGAAATATTTATCTCTTCCTTGTTTCCTGACAAAAGAATTTGGATCTTGGAGTCCTCTAGGCATTAGTCTTGCAAATCTTTTTTCAAGGTTTTGATTCTATCCCATTTCTTTGATCGGAGTTTTCCATCTAGAAGAATTTGGATTCCCAGACTCCCCCTAGGATGAAGGCCTTCATGTGGACTACTATGCTCAATCGCATTAATACTATTAATGTTTTTCAAAGTAGAAGAAGACCATATATGGCCCCTTCCCCTATTGGTGCATCCTATGCAATATTTTCCTTCATTACAGTTTCTTTGAGGCCATTTGGAACCTTTTTTTCACTATAATGGGGAGGACTTGTGTATGGCAGAATGAACTAAAAGATTTTGTGTGGCAATGGTGTGGTAATGAGTAAGGTAATCATGTCAAAATGTTCTGGGATTGCTTGTTGCATGGGGCAATGTGGGGAATTTGGAGGGAGAGGAATCTCAGGCTTTTTGAAGATGGATTCAGAGCTCCAAGGGAGGTTTTAGACTCCATCGTTAGAGAGGTGGGTGGCTGGATTTTGATATCCAAGGAGTTCAAAGGGACCCCCCCCCTTTATCCTTTTTTATACTTTTTTGTTATTGGTTTTTTTCTTTATCTTGGTCCATTCCGAAGGTAAGGAAGGAGTTATTGCCCTGGTACCCTCTTCGTACTGATAGCCTAAAGCTTAACTTTGCTGGAGCCTCTAAAGGAAACCCCAGGCGAATGGGGTTTGGATGTGTGTTAAGGGATCATTCTAGCAAGTTTATTCGTGCCTTATGTGGTCCTTTAGGGGTGTGTGATTCCACTAAAGCGGAGGCTATGGGGCTCCTTATGAAACTGCGGAAGTTGAAGAGAGTGGACATAAAAGGTTGTATGGTAGAAGGGGACTCCTATGTAGTGATCAGCTGGGGCTTGGGTAAAGGTAGTGGGTTATGATGCCTTTTGTCTATTATGTGTGAGATTCAGGAGCTTGTTGTTCGTCTGTCCATTTCCCTTTTCCATGTTGATAGAAGCCAAAATGGTTTGGTTGATAGGTTAGCTATAAGGGGGGCTAATTCTTCTTCTTTGTTTTGTGAGAACTATGTCCTAGAAGATTGTTAGAGGGGTCTCTGTAACGCCTCCGAACCTGGACTTGGATATGATCCGTATTGCCCTGATTCAGATTTGTTACTCTACATAAGTCCAAAGTTCACATCATGGCATTGGTCCAAACCATGGGCCAAAGTCCAAGAGCCCAAAATCTCATGGAATCCACAAAGTTCTCATATAATTTCTTTATGTCCATTTAGTTCAATAATCACATTTTAATAATTGTGGAAGTGCATTCAATATCCATTAATCATATATATTCAGATCAAAATGTAGAAGCGTAAGCTAAAAGTCACAAAGGTCGTAATAGTCTAATAGTATCAAATCAAAAGAACGATATCTCTAGGGTGCCCTCTCACCCAAATACACAAAGGGAAACATCTACTAGTTTGAAAATATGATCCCAACATAAAGTAAGAAATCCCAAAATATGTCCAAAATAAGGATGAGAAAGACAAAAGAAAGTTGTGGATGCTATAGCAAGTCCTTCGAATGGAAGACCTGTAAGAGTAATCAGTCTAAAAAACAAACGGTTGAGTTAGACCCAACCTGTAAGAAATCTAGCAGACTATAAATAATATGAAGTAAAGCATACATTTGAATACTAGCATGTTTAATGGTCAATACAAAGCTAAACAGATATCGAAGTAGTAATCACAATCATGCTAGTACAGAAATATCAATAGTAACATGTCACATAGAAGTTAATGATTTAATACAACGATCTAAGTTTGAATAATAATTTAATACAGAGGTCAAAGATCACAAATTTGATGACACATGTTAGTTTCGAGGGATCCAATGTTCTATAATTTCGAAGTGTTCAGAGTTCGATGTTCAAAGTGTTCGGAATCTACATGGTTCATAATGTTCGGATGTTCAATATTCAGAATCCAAAGATTCAAAGTGTTCGGAGTCCACAAGGTTTAATATTCAGAAGAGTCCAAAGTCTAATTTAAAGTATTCGTATGCTCTAACCAACCCCACGAATAGGTTCGATGTCCTTGTTATAACCCCAAGGAAGAGGGCCAATGTCCTTGTTATAACCCCAAGGAGGAGGGTTAATATTCGTGAGCCAAAGAGTATGTCCGAAGTACTTTTCGATGTTCACAGTGTTCGGAATTCACAAGGTTCGATGTTCGAAGGGGTTCAAAGTTCAATGTTCAAAAAGGTCCAATGTTCGATGTCTAAAGGTTCAATGTAAAGTTTTCGTATGCTCTAGCCAACCCCACGTGTAAGGTCTTGATCTCGTGCCAAACCCCATGAGTAAAGCCAACGTCCTTGTTTATCCCTAAGGAGATGGGCCAATGTCTTTGTAATAACCCCAAGGAGAATGGCCAAAATCCGTGAGCCAAAGAGTATGTCCAAAGTACTTTCTCATACTTAGCCTTGTGAGTAGGCCCAAATAATCAAGGGCACACTTAGCCCGGTGTTAAGGCCCACATAATCAATTGTCACACTTAGCCCTATGACGGGGCCCAAAATGGGTCAAAGGTTCGACATCCAAAAATGGTTCACATCAATAAGTCTGAAGGTCCTCATGGTTTCAATAATCCAAATATTTCTATAATGTGTAAAGCAATTGTAAGCATCACATTTCCATAAATCAATCATTTTGTAGGTACATGGTTTAGTTAGATTCAATGTTAGTGTATAATTCGATATTCATAAGTTCGAAGTAACAATGATTCACTAAGGTTTCACATAGAGTTAATGATTCAATCATGTAATATGATTTCGAAAGTCCACATGGTTCACATAATTACATATGAGGCATAGAGTTCAATAGAATCAATGAGTTCAATATATTTTTATAGAAAATTCACATGTATTCCAATGAATCAAATCATATAGATCAGCCAATATCACTTCTAGAGTCCCAAACAAAAGCCAAGGCAAGATTTCCTTTCAAATTGATCATAAATAAAATAGATCTTGAATGATTCACAACTTCACCCAGATTTTCAAAGATTTGCATGAGGAAAATTCAGATTTCACATGTTCTAAAAGATTTAATGAAAGAAATCAGTCCACACAATGTCTAAGATCAATAATATTTCATAAAATAAGTGTAGATCTAAAGACGAAACAAGAATAAATGGTCTAAAGCATAGATTTATAGAATTTTTAGAGGTTCCAATGAGGAAAGAGTCATTTCAAGCATAAGGGGCATGAAAGACTTATTAAACAAGTTGAAAATTCACAGATCTGATATGTTTTAAAGGATTGAATTCAAATAATTCCAACAATCTCAGAGAACTACATGGATAGCATTACATAATCTGAAAACAATAGAGGAATTCACCTCAAATCACTCATAGTAAACAAAATATACTTCCTAGAGAGGATTAGATCCAAATAATCACAAGATTCAATGGTATAAAGCATAGGTTTTCACACATTTTCAGAGATTCCAAAGA
>JAOXJP010046368.1:0-16205 GCA_025762735.1 Platanus orientalis
CGTTCAAGCTTCTTAATTTTCAACGCTTTTAGGATCCTTAAATAGACCTAAGAAGCTTAGGGTTTCGACCCTCAAACAGTCACAAGATTCGCAATTAAGATTGAGATTTGCAAAATCAAAAATTAGAAATTCAAAACCGTGAGTTTCTGTTTTTGCCGTTGAGGACCGGTCCCAGTGAAATCGTGACCGGTCCTACGTGACCGGTCCCAAAATAATTGGGATCGGTCCTAAAAACCAGATTTTGCCCATTTTTATATTTTGTCTAGTTTTTCACTTTGGAACTTTTGGATATGCTGCGAGGCCATTTTCATGGTTGTGTGGGTGAGCTCTAAGTCCACAAACCTGGGCTTGGTTGGTCACCTCACTCCTTTACCTCTGATTCATTTGTCAGTCTCTGTTTTTTATGCACGTCCTTAAGACTTGGTCTTGAGATGTTCCTATCTCTTCCAGCAGCTGATCACACACATTTGCACTTTTTACTTTATGACATGGAATTAACTATACTCAACAGACCCTTCACATAAGTGGCAGCTGGTCTTTATAAAGACCCTAATTCATAAAACAAAGTTTTGACTAAAATACCCCTAATAAGTGGTTGTACGGCTAACACTAAAAAAAAATTCATAAAATTTATTAAAAAAACACTTTGAACACTTCTAAAACTTCTCTAAATTGTTTACTAACTACCACCCCATGGCTCATAAGGCCTTAATAAATAAAATTCCCTCAAATCAAACATAAAAAACATTAAGAAAACTAACTTTAATTAGGTGGAGCAAGCTTTCTTCTTAAAATTCTCTTTGGACCTTGGCTTAGGATTCCAAAGAGGATGTCTTCTCAAGCCATTGCAATGTTATCGCATCAACTCCCCCCCCCTCTTAGAAAACTCAACCCCGTTGAGTTTGGCTGAGAGAACGAAAATTCCTACACCACCATGTGGTGGAAACTATCATGGGAAAGAACCAACAATCTTCTTTTTTGGCTTCATGAGATCTGTCTCTCGTGTAGCAATTATAGGATAAAGAAGTCCCACAAATCCCCGTTCAACTCTTTCTTTGGCTTCTTCTTCTTCCAGTGCCTCTGCCGCGAGGATCATCCCAAGACTTGTTCATAAAATTCTTCTTCTTGATCACCCTCTTGTGTAGGCTTTTTATCTGCAAGTCCTACAAATTTTTTAAGGCACTGAGATTTGTGATGACCATATGCTTGTCCTAGACCTAGATATTGAACCCTCTAAGCCTCAAGATTATGATGGTGATATCTGAGACTAAAACCTATTAGGTTGCCTGTTAGAAGACGGATGACCACCCATTACACTTTTGGAAGCATTCTCCATTATAGGCTTCTTAGTATAGAGTGTATATATGTTCTCTTTGATCTGGTATGCGATCTAAATAGTATCATCCATAGAAGTGTAATAATAGTGATGCAACAACTAGTCATTGGATGGACACAAAGTATCCCCTTTAGAGGCCCACAACAAAGACCCAAGAGAATCTGGAAGAGGTCCAAGGGGCCTTAGCAATTTAGATTCTTGTATTTGGTGGTTTTAGGGGGGGTTCTCAATGTCAATTGTTTTAAAGGGTATTACTGTAATGAGGCCTAATGGCCAAGGGGTTATTTGAAATTAACGTTCGTATTACAATTTTTTTGGAATTATTAATAAATGTATTAGAAGGGGTGATCAATACTTTCTTTTAGAGTAGGGTTTGAGTACAAAATTAGAAGTGGATTTAATTATAAGTTAGAAAGAATAGGGTTGTATGAACACAGTTGTTGAACATTGAATGAAATTTGTGATTTCTTCTATTTTTCAAGAGTGGAACAGGTAAGGTTTCTCTCTCTCTCTCTCTCTCTCTCTCTCTCTCTCTCTGATTCCTCTTCTTCGTTAAACTCACTTTCCCTCTCTCGCGATCTGTCCTCTTATTTCCCTCTCTTCTTTCTCTATTCTTTCTTCTTCGTTTTTTTCTTGTTGTTTTCACTATAAGTAGTTTCTGTTGCAAGATTGAAATCAAGAATCTCCCAAAAACCCATTCCCCATGACCCTAACCTTTTCTTATACCCTACGGCTATTCCAATTACCTTTCCCCTCTGTTTTTTCTCCCAATTAACCATAACCTTAGCCTCTTTTGGTCCCTGCAACAATCCCTAACCAGCCCCCTAGACTGCTCTTCTCAAGAAGCATCAAGAAAACCATCTTCAAATCTCAGCAAAACCCAAACCCTTGATCCCCTTCTTGTTCCTGACCAAAAAACCAAAAGCGCCTTTTCTTCCGGCTGCTCTCTACCCTGATCCTAGAACACCTAGTCCTAGTCTTCACAATAATCTCATACACACTTTTTTGAGTGTTAGTTTTCCAGAACACCTAATATTTTTTAAGTCCTACTTGTAGCTTCAGTTGAAAACAACCCATCATAGAGTCCTAGTAATTACCTGTTACCCTTTCACATCTATCCAAGGATAAGCCACAATTCCATATTGTTTCTAAACCCTTCTAACCATAATTTAACCCCTCCTAATACTCCCACATATCCACTATTTTAGCCCACCCAACTTAACCCTTTTAACAGTCCAATTGGCACACTTTATGTGTTTGTGTTAATTCCTTAAACACAAAACAGCAACCATTTTACTATAAGTTCACACATTAACACTCATTCAAATTCATTGAAATTCGGCACTAAGGTGTACTTGGGTCTAAGAATAACCTTGCCAAAAACCAGAATTTTCTAACGTAGGATTGTGGTAATTTCACACCTCTCCCCAAAATTTTCCAAAAGTGATTTCTTTTGTTATTCTATTTTTTAAAGTGTGTTCCCTTATATGGTTTGGGCCCTACACTTGGGGAAAACTACTACCCTTCCTTAGGCAATCCCGCATCAATAAAACAAGAAAATAAAAAAAGAAAGAAGAGAGGGAGATAAGAGGACAGATCATGAGAGATGGAAAGAGAGTTTAACGGAGAAGAGGAATTAAAAAGAGATACCTTACCTGTTCCACTCGTGGAAAACAAAAGAAATCACAAATTTCATTCAATGCTCAGCAACTGAGTTCATACAGCCCTATTTTTTCCCACTTATAATTGAACCCCCTTCTAATTTTGCACTCAAACCCTACTACAAAAGAAAGTATTGACCACCCCTCCAAATACATTTATTAATAATTCCAAAAAAATTGTAATACTAACGCTAATTTCAGATAACCTCTTGGCCATTAGGCCTCATCACAATAATACCTTTTAAAACAAATGATATTGACAAACCACCCCTAAAACCACCAAATACAAGAATCTAAATTGTTAAGGCCCCTTGAACCTCTTCTAAATTCTCCCTTGGGTCTTAGTTGTGGGCCTCCAAAGGGGATACTTTGTGTCCATCCAATGAATAGTTGCTGCATCAACTCCCCCTCTTTGAAAAGAACTCAATCCCATTGAGTTACGGAGGTGAACCAAGAATTCCATCACCTCTATGTGATACTTGTTGTAGTAGGAAGGACCCGGCGGTCTTCTTCAACTTCAAGGATGTGATGTCATGACTTGGCACCATCTTCATCATCCGATTGCGGAGTCAAAATGAGTAGAGTATCTGAAACCCACAATGTTAAACCTTTTTGTCGTAGAACCAATGTCGTTCAAGAAGTATATGGCATACTTTAATAGGAAGGACATCACAAAAAACTCGGTCACGAAAATCTCCAATAAAATAAGCATACACCTCTCCCTGACTTGGAGGTTAGTGTTGTTTACCCATACAGAGCAGGATGTGGTTTCGTCTTCAAGCCGAGTTTTTTGCAGACATCTTTGGAAACCACGTTGGTGCAACTCCCACCATTGATCGCCCATAGAGCACAACTACCCATTACACCTAATACGTGTCTGGAAGACGTTGTTTTGACACCAGTCTTCATCTGTCTGCTTTGCTCTAGTAGTCAAGACTAGACATAGGCCGGTCATCATCCTCAATCTGCTCATCTGCTAGTGCATGCTCGGCCTCAAAAACCATCTCCTCATTTGGGGTATAAACCTTCTCTATGTCATCATCATGCATGGCCTGCTTGCCAGAAAGACCCATGAGTCAGTTGGGACATTGTACCTTATGTCCATAGCCCTGGCAATAGTGGCATGGACCCATCATGTTGCTAGATGCAGATCCCTCATAATTCTAAGATCTAGGAGGACTGGTAATACGAGCTGGCTTAGAAGAAGCTGATGTTATGCGAGTAGGCTGAGGCTTATTAACTGTTCTACCAGTAGGAAATCAAGTGCTCTGGCTAACAACTCCTGAAGAACACTCAGAAAAGGATCATCTATAAGGGACCCCCTTTAAGTTCTCCACCTGGTATGCGATATGAACAACATCATCTAAGGTCGGCAAGCGGGTATAGCATAAGCCAACTGGGATCTGAGGATGCAACCCATGCCTATACATGACAATCATGATGTCGTCATCGCACTTGGACCTTGCTTTAGCATCCAAATGGTAGAACTTGCTCGTGTACTCCTCGATAGTCATGGTACTGTACTGCAACTGAGTAAGCTGAAGGTGTGCGCTTTGTCTAAAGCCTGGTGGCTCGAACCTGCACTTTAAAACTGTCTTCGAGTCTTCCCAATTTTTGAATGTGCATAAGTGTTTATGATCTTCCTTATAATTATCCCACCACAACCTGGTAGTACTCTTCAACTTAGCCTCTGCAAACTTGAGTCTCTTAACTCTCTGGAATGTCATGTCAGTCAAAGAATGATTCTATGATGTGTAACCAATCAAAGAAGATGTATAGGTCCTGCTAACCATGAAAATCTGGTACATCTAGGTGCATATTGTGATTAAGCTCATGTTGGACAACACCATAGTGATGGTCAAATCTATCAATGTACTCTCTCCGTGGAGGGTCAAATCTCATCATGTGCTCTCTCCTAGGAAGCACTACTTCGTGCTGCAATTGGGAGAGGCTTCACCAACTTGCACACTATTGGATTATCGTAAAGGGGCCAAATTCGAGGCTCCTATGACCTGATCTGGAGATTTTGGAGCTGCCTCTATCCTAGACACAACTATTGTCAACAGAGCCAATGTGGCTTGAAAAGCGGTCAGCTGTCTTTGAACAGACTGTACCTCACCTTGCATTCCATGTACTGTTGTTGTTGACTGTCTCAAATCCCCTCTAATAGCTTTAATTCATGTTCATCCACTATTGTGGATAGTGTTATTGGTTACCATGCTTAAGAGACCAAGTAGGAACCTGGCTCTGATACCAATTGATGCGGGACTGCCTAAGGAAGAGTGGTGGCTTTCCCCAAGTGTAGGGCCCAAACCATTTAAGAAACACAGTTTAAAAGATAGAATAACAAAATAAATCACTTCTAGAAAATTTTGGGCAAGGGTGTGAAATTACCAAAATATCTTGATCGTAGTCAAAAAATTCTGGTTTTCGGCAATGTTTTTCTTAGGTCCAAAGTACACCTCTATCCTGAATTTCAATGAATTTGGATGAGTTTTAATGTGTGAACTTAGTGAAATGGTTGTTATTTTGTGTTTGAGGAATTAACACAAACACATGGAGGGGTCAAAGTGTCGTTAGAAGGGTTCGGAAACAATATGGAATTGTGGCTTATCCTTGGACAAATGTAAGAGGGTAACAGGTGATTACTAGGACTATGTGATGAATTGTTTTCAGCAGAGGCTGCAAGTAGAACTTAAAAGAAATTTAGGTGTTCTAGAAAACTAACACTCAGAAAAGTGTGTATGAGATTATCGTGAAGACTAGAACTTGGTGTTTTATGGTTAGGGTAAAGGAGAACAACCAGAAGAAAATGAGATTTTGGTTTCTTGGCCAAGAACAGCAAGGGGATCAAGGGTTTAGGTTCTCCAAAGATTTAGAGATGGTATTCTTGATGTTTCTTGAGAAGAACAGTCTAGAAGACTGGTTAGGGACTGTCACAAGGACTAAAAGAAGCTAAGATTATGGTTAGCTGAGAGAAAAAAACAGAAGGAAAAGATAATTGGAATAGCCACAAGGTATAAGATTGCGGGGAATGAGTTTCTGGGAAATTCTTAATTTGAATCTTGCAACATATACTTACAAAGAAAACAACAACAAAATTTAAAAGTAAAACAAGAAAAGAAAAAAAGAAATAACAGAGGGAGATAAGAGGACAGATCGTGAGAGAGGGAAAGAGAGTTTAACAAATAAAAGAAATCAAAGAGAGATACCTTACATGTTCCACTAGTGGAAACCAGAAAAAATCACCAATTTCATTCAATGTTCAACAACTGAGTTTGTACAGCCCTATTTTTTCCCACTTAAATTGAACCCCCTTCTAATATAGTACTCAAACCCTACTCCAAAAGAAAGTTATCAACCACCCCCCCTAATACATTTATTAATAATTCAAAAAAATCCTAAAACTAATACTAATTCCAAATAACCCCTTGGCCATTGGGCCTTATAACAATAATACCCCTTAAAACAATTAACATTGACAAAACCCCCCCTAGAATCAACAAATAAAATAATCTAAATTGCTAAGGCCCCTTAGACCTCTTCCAAATTCTCCTCTGGGTCTTAGTTGTGGGCCTCCAAAGGAGATACTTTGCGTCCATCCAATGAATAGTTGTTGCATCAAATGGTAGCTTGGTCCTTACGAAATATGCGGCTATAATCCCTGCCTGTACAAGGAAACAAGAATCTCATCATTCCACTTGATGCCAACTCAGTAGCCAAGTATTGGAACTTGCAAGTGTAAGCTTCCACGGTCATAGTTCCCTGTGTAAGCTGAGTCAACTGAATATGAGCCCTATATCTGTAATCTTGAGGTTTGAACCTCTTATTCATAGCTACCTTCATCTCATCCCATCCCATGTAGACATAGTACCCAAATTTTCTCTGGCATAGCACTCCTTTTATTGTTGCCACCACATTGGAGTTGTTTCCTTTAATTTAGCTTTAGCAAACTAAAGCTTGCAGCTCTCTGGCATCTCATACCACCAGAAATACGCCTCTATGTTATGCACCCAGTTCAAATATGCATCAAGGTCCCTATTACCACAGAAATCTAGGACATCCAATCTGAGAAACCCGTCTGCCTCTTGAGGTGTTAGATGTGTCTATGTCATAGATCTACGATTAGTCTTTCTCCTTGAGGAAGTCTCCCTAGGCTGCCTAATAAGAAATGTCTCATGAACTAAGGTCTCCACTTGA
This sequence comes from Platanus orientalis, assembly GCA_025762735.1. Taxonomy (NCBI): domain Eukaryota; kingdom Viridiplantae; phylum Streptophyta; class Magnoliopsida; order Proteales; family Platanaceae; genus Platanus; species Platanus orientalis. The sequence goes on from JAOXJP010046368.1 coordinate 7,198, forward strand.
TGATTAGAGGAAGCATGAATATTCCCTATCTTGGACAATTTCTTTACCTTTCTTTAAACCTTGAATGTCTAAGCGGAGTCTTTTAACTGTACCCACTAGCTGTTGAACCAAAACATCAAACCTATTTATACACGAAGTAAATTTTGTCTTAGTGGACTCCAATTTATGAGCCTGTTTTTTTTTTTTTTTTTTTTTTTTTACCTCAGCTACCAAATATCATTGTTACTGATCCCTCCCATGGTGTTTAGAGCTTGCTCAAATAATTTAGGGCTATGTAAAACCCCTTCAAAAGACCCCAAAGGATTTTAAGGTTACCTTAAAATTATGAAAAGCACCCAAAAGGGTTTTAGGGTCACCCTAAAAGAATTAAAAGATGTCTTTGAATAAATCTAGACCATTTGAAAGAACCCCAAAATTTTAGGATCTCAAAATATTCACATTTGGATTCTAAGTGGCAAGGATTTAGCTCTGATACCAATCTAATGGAGGATACATTAGACCCCTACAAGATGGATGTATGAGAGAAAAAGCCCACAACAATTTAAAGAAGCCAAAAAGAATAAATCTTGAAATTGATATATGCTGAAAATTAAAGAAATCAAATCTTTGAGCAAATAAATGCAAGAATCAAATAAATCAAATCAAGAATGTTCCAATTAGTAATTAGAAGTAAAGAATTAGAGAAAATTGAAGAGAAATTAAAAAAACAATAAGAAGAAATCAAGAACGGCCGAAAATCCCCAAAAATTAGGTTTTTAATTTTGATGTCCTAAAATTTAGGTTTTTAATTTTGATGTCCTAAAATTTAGGAGACACTAGGGTACACCTAGCTACACCCTCCCTTTTAAGTGGTAGAATAGTTCTGTGAAAGAAAATCACAAAAAAATTGGGTCTAGAATGAGACGGCTGCATTGGGTGGGTTTCTTGGGTTTAGAGTTCTTGAAAATTTGGGAAATATTCAAGAAATAGATGTTTTAGGGTTGGAAATTAGGAAAAAATGGTATTGATGGATTTAATTGATTATGGAAGGCTTAGGGTTAAAAAGAATTAGGGTTTTACTGAAAGATTAAAAGTAATTAAAGAAAGAAGGTTGCTAAAAATTTTCTGCAACAATGATTTCAAGAAGGAAGGAGAAGAAGACGTAAAAAAAATTGGGTAGAGAAATAAAAGAGTGTTGCGAGATGAAAAAGATAATGTAAGAGAAGAAAGAAATCAGCAAAATCTAGTTTCGAAGAAAAGAAAATGAGAGAAAAATAAATAGAACATAGGGAAGTACAAGGGAAAAACTCACCTTAATGTGAGGGATTCTTGAAAGGAAACAACACTACTCATGAGGCTCCAAGCTTTCAAATTTTCATTCATCAAAAAAAGGCCCCTTACATAAGTGGTGGCTGGTCTTTATAAAGACCTTAATTCATAAAACCAAATTTTGACTAAAATACCCCTAATAAATAATTGTATGGCCAACACTAAAAAAACTCATAAAACTTAAAAAAAAAAAAAAAAAAAAAAAAAAAAAAAAAAAAAACCAAAAAAAAAACCCTTAAAACACTTATAAAACTTCGTTAAATTGTTACTAACTCCCACCACACGGCTCATAAGGCCTTATTACATAAAATTCTCTTAAATTAAACCCAAAAACATAAAGAAAACTAACTCTAATTAGGTAGGTGATGTGGCCATTAGAGACACGTGGGGCCCCAACATGACCTTAGTGGGGTCCGCATGGAAAGACATATGGGAACACATGGAAGAACATCTTTAGGACACATGATAGTCTTTTTAAAGTTATTTTACTGTTTTATTTAATAGTTTATGAGTTATTAGAGTCTAGGACACGAGGGTCATTTAAATTTTTGTTTTTGGGTATTTTTGTAATGAGGCGTTATTGCCAATGGTACTTCAATAATTTTAGAGAGTCAACAAGTCGAAGTAAGACCATCTAAGAGTGCTAACCGAAATCTTCTAGAATGGCTTGATTTTGACACTTTTTGTTTTTAGAAAGTCAAATTTTTAGTAGTTTTGAGTTTCAGAAAGTCTTAGGTAGCAAGTAAGCTAGTAATTTAAGAATTTCTAATTTGGTTTCTTTCTATTTTCATGAGTTTGTGAGCTACACGTTTTTGCATTTGACATGATGGAATTAATAAAATTTTGGTAGGTCTCTTGCTCTCCATGAGTGGAACTCCTTTTGTTCTTCAAGTTTTTGGTGCATAAACATGAACCCAAGGATGGTGATGTCCAAGGGCTTGCGAGGGAGGTGATTACCCACACCAGGTACTATTCTTAGTTCTTTCTTCCTCTTTTCTTCTCCTTGTTTTTATGTTCTTGCTGTTTGAGCTTGAAATCTAATCAGACTACCCAGAACAGTCCCCAAAACAGCCCTAGATTATCTTCTGTTTAAGGTTCTAATTTGACACTTAAGTTGCTAACTTTCTGCCCAACCATAGCACTGTCTTCAACCAGAACAGTGAGCACACAGCCCCTGTTTTAGTGACTTATCTGAACTTATCCTCATACCAATACAACTCTGTGTTTTACCTACTGTTTTTACAACTGGTCAGCACTTCAGTTTCAGATTTACACTCTTACATCAGTACCATTAAACATGATTTTGATGCCCATAATCTCAGGAAATATACCCTGTGCTGGTAACTGATTTCTGTACAGAACTGAAGTCAATTTTTCTCTTTTTATTAGCTCTGAATACTGACTTCTGGCCGATCTTTTTTTACCCTAAATTAATCCCTGGAACCAGCACCCATTTAGTCTACTGTTTCAGTCACATAACCTTGACTGATCCCTGATATTTCAGACCCTCATTCACTACTTGTGCAACCTAATCCATCCTTAAACCTAACCAACATTCCCTGATCGAGGACCCTTTTATCTGACCTATAAAGTCCTTGTCTGATCCTCTGTTCTGGTCCTATTCAGCCCCTTTGAGTCCTACATATATTATGTTGTCCTAGTCCCACCTTTGTTTCCAAACAACCTGTGTCCGTACCAGTTTAAACCCCATAAAACCCAAATATAACCCCACTGTTTTAGCCTTTAACCTGTCCCAGTCCAGACATGTTAATCCTCTCCAAACTACCTTGTTCTAGTTCGGACCCATACCCACAGGTTACAACCAGTCTTTGGTTAGTCCTGCATCAATTTTGGTATCAGAGCCAGGTTCCAACTAGTTCATACTTAGTTGGAGTCCATGGTATATATTGAGAGTACACTATCCAAGTATTTGATATTCTGTGAGTGCATCTTGCTGCTGATAAGAGCTATCCACAAACATACTCTATTTTAAGTGTTACTGGTGGGAATAACAGATACACATACAAGTGGTTGCTGTCCAGATATTTCTACTGCGTTGTCACTGCTAAGGACTCATTACACAAGGATATAACCAGATTGGTTACTGGATTATTGATAAATTGCTACTGCTGAGTTTAGGAGTCACACATTGCTCGACCCTATCGGCATAAGTGTTCTATAATCTGCTACACAGACCACAGATTTATTGTTGATTACAACCATAATACCCATCTTCATCCTACAAGGCTTGCAGCAGTCTGGGGTGTAGCTCAACACATGTTTTGAGGGTATTTGGTCTATAGTTGTTTATGTTGGGTTATTTGTCTTTATATTTAGATGAGGGATATTTTTGTTATGTGTAATGGAGGTTTAGGGGTAAAGTAGGCAATTGACATCAAAGTGTATCTAACCTAGCTGTGGGAATAGGTTTATAATCTCCTCACGACTTAAGAGTTTTTTTTTATGTAATACGTGAATTTTTTAGTTAACGATTTCCTCTTCCTCTTCCTTGGGCTTGCAGGATGGAGACCAAAAACCCTGGAATGGGACTAGCCCCCAGTTAGTTTAACAATGGTGGTGGAGGTCACTCCCTCCCCTTGGGTTAAAGATTTTTTTCCTTATTCTTATCTTCATATTTATCTTAGTTTTAAGATTTTCAGCTTGCTGAATTTGATCAACCTGCAGAAGATTGATCACTGGAACTTCAAATCCAAGTTTCTGATAGAAGCAGACCTTCCAGAGCCTACCTAAGAGTTGGACGACCCTCCTTGAAGTACAAGACTGATCCAAAGTTCAGTCATAAGTGAGCCACGGCAAGGTTTATCTGGGCCAAGCGTGAAAACAGGGAATCAGACAATTTTGGGAGATTGAACTCCAGCTTCAAACAGTTGGGGGTTTGGTTGATTTGAGTCTTCTAGGGTGCTACAGACCCCTGGACGATCCTCTTAGAAGCAACCTCCTTCTCTTAGCTGCAATCACAACAACACCACACAAGGGGTTACTACATACCAGGCATGAAGACATGTGCTTGACAGGCTGTAGAAGATCAGCCACCAATTCATAACCACCAAAGCTTTTGAAGATCTGATTTTTCTATGGTATAGTATACCCCTGGGCGACACCTGTACCACCAGCGACCTACCAAATTTTATTTTTTAAATCGAAACCCAAGCCTGGGTTCTTTAGAGGCTGGCGGCACCCTTGTTTTGAGGATCAGATTTTCCGGCTTCTCCTACAGTCTGGTTTCTTGGCTCCTCGCGCTGAGTTACTAATGAGCAATACCTAGAGGACCTTGGAAGATTGTCCCTCACATAAATCAGGTGCTATTCTTTTCTATTGGATCCTCTTTGAATCCTTGAAGGAGTGATATTGAGGTACTGTTATGGCATATGCCTAGGAGCTGGTGGACTACTTTTCTGAATATATTTCTTACACTTTTTTTTATGAATATATATTTCTTACACTTTCAGCCCCTATTTTGAACCCTAATCAAGCTTCTACCCTTCCTTAATTAATTCCCTTGCTAAACCTTGCATCTACTAGTTACTTTGTCCATATTTTCACCATGCTATAATCACTTTTTGTTTACTTTTTATGCATCAGATTTCAGGGCAGCAGCAACTTTGCCTTTGTTGTTTCATTAAATTAGTTGGACCTATTTAAATCATTGATTAGGTTTCCCTATTGTTTAGTACTTTGTTACCTTAACTCTTTTCATGCAGGATGAATATAATGAAGAACCACTTAAATTAGCACGTGAATTGTGCAAATAGGAATCTAGTTTATTTCATTTTATTGTTTTAGTAATTTTATTCATATCTCCTATGCACACACTTCACTATCATACATGCATGCTACATCAGTCTCTTGGTTGGGTACAAGCTATTCAAGAATGGTCAGATAAGATTCTAGCATTCCTTGACAAGTGTCAACGTGAAAAATGAAAGAAGAATGAAGAGCTTGTTGATCCCAAGTCTGAGTTTCTAGTACATGGTGTTGAGTTACAAGTTATGGAAAAAAAGTCTGAAGTGGAAATTCAGTAAAGTGAAGCCAAGACCACAGATGAAAACACTAATGTAGAGTATGTTGATGTGATTCATGATGGGTTACCTAAGGAGCCAGTTATGAGTATAGATGAGTGCTTTACTGCTGTCCCAGTTTGTAACCAGTCATCTGATGAGGTTCCAGCTCCAATACAGAACGAGATTCAATCCATTCTAACCGATGCACCATCCCATAAGCCATTAGTGTTTCCAAATCTTGTGGATTCAATTCATATTCAGCCAGATATGTATTACAAGATTTCGCCACTACTAGCTAATTATCAGGAGACAGCTATTTACTGTGAAATGTTTCCTATATCAGATGCTTTCAAGATGACGGGGTTACATCACAATCTAATTATGGGAGAATATGGTTCATGCTTGATTAGTTCAAATTCTCCAAGGATGCTAATTCTTTCTCTCTACAAAACTCAAGGTTGAGTTTTTTCAAACAAAGGGGTTTGATGCGGACATTAGAGACACATGAGGCCCACACATGGCCTTGGTGGGGTCCACATGGGAAGACATATTAGAACACATGGAAGAACATCTTCAGACACATGATAGAATCTTTTTAGACTTATATTACTATTTTACTTAATAGTTTATGAGTTATTAGAGTCTAGGACATGTGAGTCGTTTTAATTTTTGTTTTTGGATATTTTTGCAATAAAGCATTATTGCCAATGGTATTTCAATAATTTTAGAGAGTCAACAAGTCAAAGTAGGACCATCTAAGAGTGTTGATCGAAATCTTCTAGAATGGCTTGATTTTAACACTTTTTGTTTTTAGAAAATCAAGTTTTTAGTAGTTTGAGTTTCGGAGAGTATTAAATAGCAAACAAGCTAGTAGTTTAGAAGTTTCTAATTTGGTTTCTTGTTATTTTCATGAATTTGTGAGCCTATATATAGGAATACACGTCTTTTTATTTGGCATGATAAAATTAATAAAATTTTGGTAGGTTTTTGGCTCTTCATGAGTGAAACTCCTCTCCTTCAAGTTTTTGGTGCCTAAACTTGAACCTAAGGATGGTGATGTCTAAGGACTTGTGAGGTAGGTGATTACCCACACCAAGTACTATTCTTATTTCTTTCTTCTCCTTTCCCTTTTCTTCTTTTCTTCTTCTTGTTTTTAGTTTCTTGTTGTTTGAGCTTGAAATCTAATCAGACTACCCAGATTTCAGTCCCAAAAATAGCTCTGGATTATCTTCTGTTTAAGTTTCTAGTTTGACACTTAAGTTGCTAACTTTCTGCCCAACAACGGCACTGTCTTCAACCCAGAACAGTGAGCGCACAGTCCCTGTTTTGGTGACTTACCTGAACCTACCCTTATCCCAATACAAATCTGTGTTTTACCTACTGTTTTTACAACTGGTCAGTACTTCAGTTTCAGATTTACACTCTTACATCAGTACCATTAAACATGATTTTGATGCCCATAATCTCAGGAAATATACCCTGTGCTGGTAGCTAATTTCTGTACAGAACTGAAGTTGATTTTTCTCTTTTTATTAGATGTGAAAACAGACTTCTGACTGATCTTTTTTGACCCTGAATTAATCCATGAAACCAGAACCCATTTAGTCTACTGTTTCAGTCCCATAACCTTGACCAATCCCTGATATTTCAGACCCTCACTCAGTACTTGTGCAACCTAATCCGACCTTAAACGAACCAACTTTCCCTGATCAAGGACCCTTTTATCAGATCTATAAAGTACCTGTCTGATCCTCTGTTCTGGTCCTATTCAGCCCCTTTAAGTCCCACATAAATTATGTTGTCCTAGTCTCACCTTTGTTTCCAAACAACCTGCGTCTGTTCCAATTTAAACCCATAAAATCCAGATATAACCCCACTGTTTTAGCCTTTAACCTGTCCCAGTCCAGAACATGTTAATCCTCTCCTAATTACCCTGTTCTAGTTAGGACCCATACCCACAGGTTACAACCTGTCTTTGGTTTGTCCTGCATCAGTGGGCAGCAAGCTTTATTCTTAAAATTCCCTTTGAACCTTGGCTTTAGCTTCCAAAGAGGATATGTTGCAATGCTACCGCATCATTTATCTTTATCTTTTCTTAATTTTGTTATTTTAGACGATCGCCTGCCAAAGAGAACAATATTTCTTTCTTTTGTTCATGTATTGACAATGCAGAATTGATACTGTACGAGTTCTATACTGACTTTTAATTTAGTGAGTGTTACGACCCCTTTAGTAGGAGAGTCTAAATTAGAAAGTTAACTATATAAGCACCACGATGCATTAAAAAATTATTATATTCTGGTTCTAAATTAAGTTTTCTAATTCCAATATGACGTATGTACGTTAGGAAGTAACTGCTTATATAATGGATGTAATGGGTTCTTCAAATCAATCAAAATTTCATATTCACAATCTCGATTGTGAACTGCAGGAGTTGTGCACTTCCTCGAATGAGTTCACAAGTCTTATCTCCCTCTAACAAGATACTTTTCCCTATTTCTCACTTTTCTATCTTTATTCAAGTGCTTGAAACATTGTAACAAAATAGGATTGTGACATTTGGTATTAGAACCTCGGATTAATCCATGCCTGGTACACACTTGCAACCAATATAGATCCAGGATGGCTAACCAAGCTGATGTAGCAATATAATCAAAGTCGATGGAGACATAAAAATCAGTAGTAAGAATAGACAGTTTGGTAGAGGTGTTGCTAGCAATGCGATCTTCGATCAAGGAGATCCGAGATGAGGTGCTTATATCAAACAACAAAAATCCACACCTTCAGATCAATACCACCAGCCAACTTTGGGCATCCCCTACCACACGGCTATGGGTTCCACCAAGATCAGCGAAACAATGGGTCCTACCTGACCGTATGTGGAACAATTACAAACCACCAAATCAGCTGTTGGAAACTAATGCAGTAGTGATGTCAAGAATGCAAACATTGCATTTGCAGTGTTAGCGATTTGATGGACCTGACCCTAAGCTTTGGCTCAACAAAGTAGTGAGCTTTATAAATATTCATCAAGTCCCACTAGAAAATTGGGTCACTGTTGCAGTGTTCAACTTGGAAAAGGACAGAAGAAGTTAGTATAATTGACTCCAAACATAGACAACACACATCATAGGGCTGGTGTTCATGGAAGGTTTGCTCGCTCACTTTGGACTGGCAACATTCAAGGATTATTTCATGAAACTGATGAATCTTAGGCAAACAGGTCATTTCAAGAATATCAAGTGGAGTTCACCCAACTACATAGCCAAATCACAGATCTTCCGCAAAACAAATTAGTGAGGGCATTTGTTGGAAGCCTTATGATGAGGACATCAGGTCTAGGCAGGAGTTTCAGGTTTATCAGAGACGGTGTAAGAGGGTTGCGCCCATGTTATGATTCCACCAGATGATTTGTCATGTTTTTTTATTTATTTCCTAGCACATTATATGAGGTTATTTTTGTCTTAGTAGGAAGATTAGGGGTATTTTTGTTATTTTATGTAGTTGGGGTTATTTTGGACAGGGGCTTGTGTTAGGAGGGATATTTTTATCTTCAATTATTTATGATGTAATAACCCTAGTCCATGGTATCAAATATCTTGAAATATCTTAAATATCTTCCGACATATATCCATGTCTATCAGGACCGACACGATATATTCTTATACCGACATGAAA
>JAOXJP010046379.1:0-16205 GCA_025762735.1 Platanus orientalis
TAAGACTCCAAAAGTGAGTCATAAGAGATAGACAACGATGAAGTGAAACACCCTAAGGAAAGAAGATTAATTAAGGGCCACTCATCAAAGGATATCATTGGAGATCCAAACAAAAGTGTCAGATCTAGGAAACAACTTAAAAATCTTATCAATCATGTGTGCTTTACATCAATAGTTGAGCCTAGGAGAGTAAGAGAAGCTCTAAATGATCCAGATTGGATCATAGCTATGTAAGAAGAGCTTAATCAATTCAAAAGAAATTATGTATGATACCTTGTTGAAAAACCAGAAGATAAGAACATAATTGGCACTAAATGAATTTTTGAGAACAAGATGGATGAGCATGGAATTGTTATTAGAAACAAGGTTCACCTTGTTGCTAAAGGTTATGCTCAAATTAAAGGGATTGACTTTGAAGAGACGTTTGCATCAGTAGCATGACTAGATTCAATCCAAATTTTGCTATCCATTGCATGTCATTTGAAATTTAAGTTATGTCAAATGGATGTCAAAAGTGTATTTCTCAACAGAATACTTCAAGAAGAAGTATATGTGAAATAACTTGAAGGGTTGAATGATCCACATCTGCCAAATCATGTATACACATTGAAGAAAACACTATATGGATTAAAACAAGCTCCAAGAGCTTGGTATGATAGACTTACCAAGTTCTTGACAGACCATCAATTCGTCAGGAGAAGTGTAGATAAAACATTATTCATCAAGAAAAAGGATGGTTACATACTCATTGCCCAAACATATGTTGAAGACATTATTTTTGGGTCAACATGAGAGAAACTGGCACATGGATTTACACACATAATGAAATCTGAATTCGAAATGGGTATGGAGGGAGAACTGTGACTCTTCATTGAATTCCAGGTCAAGCAAACAAAGGATGAGATATTTCTAAACTAATCCAAATTTACAAGAGATCTAGTATCCAAGTTTGGACTTTCTGAGGTGAAACCGTTACACACTCCTATTAGCACAAGTGAGAAAATAATGACAGACCTCAATGGAGTCGATGTCGATTCCACCGAATTTAGGAGAATAATAGGGAGTCTGTTGTATCTAAACAGCTAGTAGACTCGACATTTCCTTTAGTGTAGGTGCATGTGCAAGGTATCAAACAACACCTAAGGAATCACATTTGAAGGCAGCTACAAGAATTATTAGATATGTCCACGGGACAATCAACTTTTGGATTTGGTATCCATTTGATACAAACCCAAAATAGTTGGATTCTTAGATGCTAATTGGGCAGAAAATGTAGATGATCGAAATAGTACCAGTGGTGAATGTTTTTACATAGGTAACTGCCTGGTCTCTTGGCACAGTCGCAAGTAGAATTCCATTTCATTATCAATGGCTGAGGCAAAGTATATTGCCATTGAAAGTGGATGCACACAAATAATTTAGATGAAACAAATGCTTGCAGACTATAAGTTGTCTCAATGAACGATGAACTTGTTTGTCGACAACTCAAGCGCAATATAAATCTCTAAAAACCTAGTGCAACACTCTAGGACTAAACATATAGATATCAAACACCACTTCATTCGTGAATTAGTGGAAGAGAAAATAATTTCTCTAGAGTATGTGTCGACCGAGGATCAACTGGTAGACATCCTCACAAAGGCACTCGACTTGAAAAGGTATGAATCCCTTCAAGACGCAATTGGGATGTGTTCAGTATTAAAGAAGGAACAAAATTATCCTAACAATGAATTAAAAACATTAATTGAGGGTAATAGGGGTACATCAAAGAAAAATGAATTTTTCCTCAAAAGATTCTATTTTGGATCGATCCAAACTGACTGTAATCGTGGAATACGAACCAATTTTTTTTGTTATTTTAAGGGGAAACCCTTGGTTCGATCATAAAATGAACTAAGATCACTTCTAATGTCCTTTAGCTCTCTTTTCTTCCTTCCTTTGTAAACCCTCCCCCTTCTTTGCAAAATCTCTCAAATCCCCACTCCACACCATGTCAAAACGCGATTTAGGGAAGGCTCCCATGTACGAGAAGGAGCAACCAAAGCACCAAAGGACGACGTCAATAAACTACGGAGCATTTTGTAACTCTGTTGCTTTCCACAACTACCATAACATCTTTTCCAAGAAGAGGATATTTATAGAGCATTTTGTGAAGCATCGGAACATCAATTCTGAATGATGGGTGGATGCAAATCACCATAGTCAAGGGCACCGTGCAATAAGAGGTGGTGAAGATCTTCTATTCCAACATCCACAACACCAACTACACCACTCTATTGTTTGGGAAAGAAGCATTTGGGGCTAGGATGCTGATCAACCCCAATCGGGTAGTCATGCTCTTGGGGATTGCTCGCCCCACCATAGACATAACGGTCTTTCTTAATCAAGGGATTGCCAAAGCTCATATATTTAAGCTATTCGAGAGAGAGGGCACTTCCTGGTTTAGGATATTGCTGACGGTCAAATGCTGCATGGTGGCGAGGGTACTCGACATCGTCCTTGTGCACACTCTACTCTAGACAACGCACAAGACAAACATGTCAGACAATCGGGTGCACCATGTTGCTAGCTTGATAGAGGGCAAGTCCATCGATGTCCTAGCCATCATGTGCTTGGTTATGCTACAAGCATCCATCGATAATGGGATGAAGCGGGGACTGCCATATGGGGTGCTTGTCACCCAACTCATGGAGCAGTGTGCGTTACCTTCCCCAAAGATGTTGTCCTTTCCCAAGGACTCCCCATCAACAATGCGACCATCAAAAGGATGGAAGGCCATAAGCGTACAACATAGAGGCCAACCCAGATCACTAGAGAGGCAACTCAGCTTGTCCCGACACCTATACTATCTCAGCCAGAGGCACCACCAACTCCAGAGGTTCCTCCACCGGCACCTGACTCAGCTCCCACACCTCCTCCAGCTCAGCTTCCAATTCCCGAAGTATCCCCGGCTCTCTCTGTACTCATCCGGGGTATTCATCATGACCTTGGAAGTATGTCTCAATGCTTCGAGAGCTTGGCCAAAAGGTTGATAGTATGGACAAGAGGCTTGTCCACATTGAGGGCACTGTTGATCCCTCTCAAGCTCCGAAGCCTTACCTGATTGTTGACATCCTCGAAGAAGATGAGGACGAGGATGAGGATGCTTAGAGCATCTCTTTCTATATTTGTTTTTGTTTTTGGCTTTTCCTCTTGTACCTATTGTATAATCAATGAAGGAATATTTTTTTTTTGTTATCTCTGTGTTTTATTCCCTTTGTCTTTGGTTTCCATGACAAATAGGGGGAGAAAATATTTACGTAAGAATGAATGAAACAGGGGAAGAAAAGCATTTGAATGAAGAAAATAAAAATTTGAATGATTGAATGAGTAATTAAAGGAAAAAACATAAAGGTAGGGGAAGAAAATTAAAATATAAGGACAAAAACAAGGATTAAATTGGGAATGAGATCCACAACCCAAAGAAATTCCTAGTGTTAGGCATAAATTTCCGAAATGTTGGAGTTAAGAGTAGTAACTAAACATAGAAACTGACAATTCAACAAATTAAAGAGCCTAAACACATATAAACTGTGGTCATCACTCATTTAGCATATGCATATTTTCATGACTATTCATATCCATATGTCTGCTTGCATGCTCATTATACCATTTATGTTAACTAGACCAATCTTGGCCTGAGAAAGGTATTTTAAATGTCAAATGAGTTTCAAGACCCAAGTGCAATGTTAGAGAAAAAATAAAATGCAAAAGACCAAGCTTGCATTAAGGGAGAGAACTAAAAATGACTTGGCCTAAGGATACACAAGTACAATTGTCTATTGAGTCTCAGTATCTATACTTTTGTAATTCATTTTTGTATTTTAAGTTTTGTCATGGAATTCCCAAAAGGGGAGATTATTGATGTAATAGGTTATAAGTTCCATGAACTGTAAAATATAAAGGTGTATAGACTAGGACATGAGAAGAGTCATGTTGGAATCTCAGAAGTTTGAGGACCGAAGTTGCATGAAGAACAAGCTTAGGACCTCAAGAAGAGCTAATGAAAAGCAACCCGGAAGCACATAAGGCATCCCGAATCATTCATAAGACCATTCCAAGATAAAAAAGATAAAACAGGTATAGTTTGTGAATTAGAAAACCAAGGAAGTGTTTCAAGGACCTAGGAACCTTCCCGGACCAAGAAGGAATAACCCCTAAGTCATTAAAGCCCTTTAAGATCAAATTTTGCGCCTTATTGTGCAGTAGGATCAATCCCAAGCTTCTGATTGATCCAAATAATTTGGATCAATCCAAAGAGTCTTGGATGCACTTTTATGAGAAAGATAGTACTTTCAATGGATCCAGGATCGATCCAAAGTGCCATAATTCATAAAAAACGAGTATAATGGCTAGTAAATCTGTCATAAATGGAAAACTTAATTAGGGATAAAAAATAAATATTAGAGATGATTCTCATCTAACGGATGACAAGCCCTAAGCCCTTTATAAATTAAAGTAAGCGCCGTAAAGCGAAGAAGAACATCTCCGAATACTTTGAAGAAATACATTACTCAACTTATCCTGAAGCTCTGGAAAAGATTAAAACCTTTATTAAGTGCACACAACTCTCGAGTTTAAGAAGAGAGAGGTTGAATCAAGGAAGCCTCCCTGCTCGTGCTAAGGCATATCATTGAGAGACAATCTTAAAGAGTTATTCGATTCAAAGACTCACTTGGGATTCAAAAAGTCACAACTTGCTCAAGAGAAGCAATCTCACACTATGATAATAACTACATCAACCTTCAAAGAGGTAAGTAAAGCTATTTAAATTTATCTAAAATTGCGATAATTCTCCTCGGAGACATCGAGAGTTTGATACTATTGTCGAAGACACCAGTAGTGTAGACTTAGACACATCATCAAAGGTGTAGACCTTTTATGACGAAGACACCGGGAATAGACCCAACACTATCGTTGAAGATACTGATAGTGTAGACTTGGCACTTTTTCCGGAGACACCGAGTGTAGTAGATCGGCCTTATTTAATTTTAACATTGATAAAATTATATAGCTCGATTGTGAGCTTTTGAAAGTGAACGTAGTAGGGCTTGTGCAGAACCACTATAAAATTATTGTGTTGTGTGTGCTTGATGATTGTCTCTAGTAGTTGCATTTAATCCATTAAATTTGTCATTCATTTATTTATTGCAATTGTGCACACAACAGTTAAAACAATAAGAAATAAATAAATTGAATATAGGAAATCTATCAACTATGTTCCCGCTTTGCTATAGGTAACACTATAGTGCATGACAGAACCTCGTAGTCTATGATTGATTCATAGAAAAGCAATTTCTCTTAATCAAAAATCCTACATTGAAATTAATCAAGATTAATCAAATGATCAAAAATAGGAGATTAAGAACTTGAACTATCCTATTCACCCCCTCTAGGAATAATATTGGACTTTTAGTATGCCCTATGCATTATAGATTTATTTTGATTTGAAAAGTATCGAAAATAATATTTTAAAATTTCTGGAATGGCTTTTATATACCAAATAATGTTTTGAAAAGTGTTTAGTTTTGAAAGGATTACCACATTGCATGGGACTTGAATTTTCCACAAGGTTTCCTTATTTAAAAGTGTACAATTTTGAAAGATTTGAAAAGAACTTATGAGAAGATTTGTGAAATACATCTAATTGGATATTTAAATTGTCATTGTCATTGACATCGAAAGTGTTTTAGGCCGCCTCATAGGAAAGATTGTGAGAAGTGTTTTGAATCTATTTGAAAAATCCAAAAAAGATTTGTTTTGGACCTTACCCATGGGGGCTTAATATGTTGTTGTGGACCCTTCTTATGGAGGTTAAACATGGTGTTCTGGACCTTACCCATGGGGGTTAAACATGGTGTTTTGGAATATACCCATGAGGGTTAAACATGGAGTTGTGACTATAATCATGGGGGTGAAACATGGTATTATTGTTTTGGGCCATATCCATGGGGATTAAAGATGGTGTTTTGAACCTTGCTCTTGGGGGATAAATAAGAGTAAGTGGGCTCCTCCATTAGGGCGAAATGATGGAACCCATTATAGGGTAATATGTGAAAATGTTTTGTACAATGTTTAGAAAAGTGTAAAAACTTTGAACAATGTTTGAACAATTTAAGAACTTTCATATACACTTTGGAAGTAGTATTTCAAAAAGTGTTACGATTTCTGAAAGTATTTGAATGAAAGTTTTAAAAAGCATGTGCTCCGAACTAAGTGTTTTGAAAATAGACTTAATGAACCATTCTAACGGCTTTCTGAATTGTACTTTAAAAAATGGAAGTGTTTAGTAAATTCATGTTTTAAAAATGACTCATGCATAACATTGTTCTGACTTGCACATTTGAAAACACTCGTGCTTATAACCATGCTTAAGCCTCCTATTTATTGTATTGTATATTTGGTATAATTACTTGCGAGTCGTGGACTCACCATTCCACTACATTTTTTAGATGTAGAGTGAGCACCATCCAAGGAGATATGTGAGTGCAACATAAGTGGATTATGATTTCATTTTGACAACTTTATACTTTTCGACAAATACTTGTTAGAAATTTGTTTGAGTGGATTAGATCATTTCATTATTGAGACTTTTCCATTGTTATGGTTTAGGTGAAATGACATCCTCCTTCATTACATGTTTAGGACTATTGACTTTGGACTAACCATGCTATAGTTGGTAAGATTTTATGTGAGTGGTTTTAGTTTTGATTATATTGGTGATGTAAATGTGATATATACTTCCACTGCATAGTGTACTGAATGCATGGATATATGATAGATACTTCCCTTGATTTGTGATGTGAATGTGCTTAGAAAGTTAGTCAATCCGTTGCATTAAATGCAATCAGATTTTTGAAAGTAAGGTGTAATGGATAGAAAGAAAGAAAGAAAAAAATGGATTGAAATACATAAGGCCAAGTAAGAAGTGACCAAGTGACTTTTGATAAGTATATTGTTGCGGTTCGGATCTGGTTCATTGCTGAGCTTGTATTGAACCAAGTTTGGGGCGTGACAACATTAATAGTTGAAATGTTTGTGGCCTTTCACTAGATTATAATGGTGCGATTCAGTACCCAATCACTAGGGTCACATCAATAGGTGAAATGTGTGTGTCTACTCACTGAGCCTTTTAAATGGTGCAATCAGATGCCCACTCATCGGGCCACATAATAGGTGTGATATGATATATACCTATATGATGTAAGTATGAATGTATTGAAAATGAGTATAAGAAAGAAGATTAGATTTATGCATGTATTCCGGCATGACCATTCATTGCATATATGTTATATTTAGAAAGATAATCCGCATAAGCTCCATTTTTGAATTTTGTTAGAAGATATATGTAAATCAGAAACGAATTTTTGCATGGAACTTGAAATGCATTTGCTATGACTACATTATCTTGTTTTGAAAAATGTATTTGTGCTTGGCTTGACCCTATTTTCATTGTATGTTTTGCATGACTTCTTATGAGCTATAAACTCACCAATCCATAACATTTTTCATAATTAGAATGAAGAAGAGAAGCCAAGGGCAATACGAGGCATGACATGGGCTGTCACACCCCAAATTCAAGACATCTTCTTGAGATAGACCTAGGATTCGGACCGTGACATTTAACGGTTACTACACGGATTTTCTTTCATTATGCACTTCCATAAATCGATCCACTTATAATTTTGTGTATGATTTTAAACCTTTACTTCCCATTATCCATATTACATCACAATGGAATTAGATAAATCACACTTACTGTTTACAATTTACTCTACAATGGAAAGGCTATTAAGTAATATCCATTTCTCATTATTTACCCTTGTACCATATGCAGTGGGAATAAATTTAGTATCATTCTTCCATAAATACGTAGCGAAAAATAAACCAATACGATACATTCCATCTAAATATTTCACCAATAACATTTTCCATCAAATAAAGTGAGTGTCATCTCCAAATTAAAACATCACTAAGACAAGACTAAACATAGCCATCCGTAGGTCCAACACTATAAAACTAAAACACTCAAACCAAAAGGTCTAAAGTATTAATGAAATACAAAATCCCTAAATAACAATAATAAAACTAATATATGCACTTGTGCGTTCTTCCATCCATCACATACCCTCCAAGTGTGTCCCTATCCACCATGGTTCAATTTGAAAAATGGTGTCAGTTTGGATAAGCTTGACGGGCTCACAAGTAGTTGTATAAAACACATAGGGTCAAGCAAGGCAATACATTTAAGATATAAATAGAATATGACTTTAAAGTTTGAAATTTTTGAAATCAAATGCATGAGATATTTCATAAGTAGATGTTGTAAACAACGGCTTCCATTTCATAGAAAAAATTGCACCTTTTCCATTTTCTTTTCATATATTAGATGTTCTTTCTTTGTTATAGGACTTAAGCCATTACACATTCTTTATACACTTTCACTTTCTTAGGGTTCATTTATCATTTATTAATGTTTACATATCATCTTTCTATGTTTGCTTTCCACTTCACATTCATCAATGTTCACTTATCACTTAACGTTTATCATTGATCACTTAACACTTAATGTTTATCATTGATCACTTAACACTTATTGTTTGTCACTTATCCTTATTTCATATATACAAGTGGGATAGTACCTCTGAAAATAAATACAAGGTCTGATAGTTTGACAAACTATAGACACCATTGTTAAACTACTCCCAAACTATATACTTACATTGGACATCACCTCCTCAAACTATCTTCATACGTGAGAAAACACCTCCCAAATTGAGTGCACGTGGGATAACCCCTCCCAAGATTAATGCAATGTTGGATGGCTCCTCCCAATGCCTACAAATACATATGGGAAATCTCCTCCCAACCTTATACATAAATGGGTAAAACACATCCCCAAGCTAAATACTTATGTGGGAAATCCCCTCCCTAATTTATTATATATGAGACACATCCTCTCAATACTTTCATTTCCTTCTAAACTTGTGAATCTAATGTTGATTCATTTCTCATATGAATATACACCAAGTGCACCATCTCTCGTCACTTTTCACTGACCACTTATGCATTTCTCTTATCATCTATCCTTGGCCATTGTTATTCCCAATGGTAGGGTCTAAAGTTCTCATTTTCTTATTTGTGTTATCATATCATTCAACAATGTTTCATTATCATTTGTATTTAGTTTTCTTGTTGCTTAACTTGATTATTTAATTCTTCTCACTTTACATTTTCTTGTTGTTTATAAAATACCATTTCGTTCCGATACATGATTCATTTAGAGACTCATTTTTCAAGCCATTAGATAAATTTAATACAACATTTTCGATACATAAATCAATATGAGCTTATGAATATTGAATACTTCGAATTAAGCAAACCAGAATGTAAATACTTGGAGCTTGACCCTCCTGGAGAACATGAAGAACTATGGGCATAAATGCATTTTTGATTCCCATACGAGTATGAAATCAACTTATTACTTTTAAATCTCATAAGATGAGCAATATGAAAGTCAATCTTAATCTCTCATAATAAAAGAATGCAATTCCATTTGTATTAGGAAGCTACAAATTTTCTACGGATGTGATTCACTATTTACAATAGAAAACTTTTATGGTTCTATCATGGAAAAACAGGGCATCATGTGCAAGATAAAGTATAGACATGAATCCATAAGATTTTAAAAGAAAAACTCATCTATGATAAAATAGATCGTTCCCTAGCATAAAACATGAGTATCATGATAGATTTAAAGATTTCTAAGATCCAAAATAAGGCATCATTAATACAATAGCTCGTCCAACCAAATCCACAAAGCTTACCTCATAAAATCCTTAAACCAAAACATGCGGATCAATTCAACCTAAGCTTCATGAAAAATCATCTCATCAATCCCCAACTATGGCTAAGAAAATGATTAACCTCAGCGGCTAACATGAAAAAACATTTAATCTAAGAACCTAGAAAGGAAACACATGCATATTTTATACAAATCCTCCTTGTAGCACTTCTTTTCCTTTGAGCCTCTTCTTAAAGGACTCCCCCAAATCCTCCTTCTTTACAACATACAAGATGTAAAATACTTAATACTATTAAGTTTCAAGTAAAAATATAAAAAAAAATACTAAAACCCAACTAGATTTTTCATAAGGATAAGCTTTCATAGCTTACCTTGTCCAATTTGGGGTTGTACTTCCCCTTTTCCTAAATTCCTCCTCTTCCTTCCTCTCTTTTATTTTCCTTCATGGTCTTTATGAGGTCCTTAGGGTTTTCTTTAATATATTTCTAGGGTTTTGGGTGGTCAAGTTGGGTGGGTCCCACACTCATCCCAATGAAAAAAATTGTATTTCCCATAAAAAACGAATTTGGATACTCTAGACCGGTCCGCAAAAAAAATGCAGCTCAAGCTAAGAATTTTTAGTTTGTCAGTCTGTGGAAAAACTTCGATATCTTCCTCTTGGAAACTATAAATAGTGCGCATGCAAACATATGTGGGGTGTTACAAGGGCATTGCAGTAGTAGTTTTTAGTTTATGGAGATTAGGCATATAGATTTATGCCCATTTATGTACTTTAAGACATTATGTTTGGAGAATTTTATTTGGATGTTTTAAGGAATAATGTAATAGTTTAATTGAACCTTTTGGTTGTGAAATATATGGATTTGTAGCACTTGCATATGGAATGGTGATTTAAATTTTATATGGTGAATGTTAATACCTTTTACTCTTATGTTGTGAATTAAGTTAGAATGATCAATTTTTAAAAAAAAATTTTTTGCAACCATTGTGAGATTATGATGCTATTTATTTCGCTATGTATTATATTTTTAAAAATGGCTAAAGAATAAGTGTAAAGTAAGAATTAATGGTTAAGATCTGAATTCAAGCCAAAAGAATCGGACCTAGGTTCGGGTTGTGACAATGTTGGTATCAGGTTGGTTTTGAATGTCACGATTTAAGTTGCCATAGGGTGGTAATTCAAGTCGTGACATAAATAGTTCTCAAGAAACAAAAGAAAGCGTTATCATTAATACTTCAATAAAAGAACAATAATAGTTGTATTGGTAGAAAAAATATGTTTGCAAGCGCATGATAAAGACATGCACTTGTTCACCATCAATCCATTATGGGTATGTTAATATGATGTGTATTAAATGCACGTCATGCCTACAAGGTGACGTACTGATGCAAAAACAGATTTAGAGGACATGTCCCACAAATAATAAAAAAAGTAGATCTATAAACACCAACAAAGAAAATGACGAGTCAGATTTTTCTTTGAGATTTTGTTACAATACGTAATTCAAAAATAAATTTTCCATCAACAAGTAGCTATCAAACATGATATTAATAAAATTAGAAGCTAAAGAGCAATATATACGATGTTGATTGAAATTAAGAAGAAAATACAATGGTACAAGAAATAATCATCAATTGTTATACATGCTAGTAGACAAAAGATCTCTAATGAACGAGTGCTATGTAAGAATTGTTTGTGGTCCAAATAAGTAATTGTCAATAAGTAGTTTACAACACATATTTGTAGAAAAAATAAATATAAGTCCAATGAGCAATACAAAATATATGCTTATAGGCTTAAAGAAGCAGAATTTTAAATCAAATAAAATATAAGCTTGTCAACTTAGTTTGGATCAAACGTGAACTTGTTCTTGGATGAAAATATGCATTATTTAAAATCAAACTTTATCAATTACAGTCCCAATAGGAATAGGAAACTTAGAAGATAAAGATAAAGAATTATCTCCCACATGGTTCCCGCACAGTTATGGGTTTAATCTTCAACCCCAATAAGGCTACCAAGAAAGATCAAACCTTTATTTACAAGGGACCTTTGAATCTTTGAAGAAAACAAGTCTACAACTTTCAAACTTGCAAACGAAGAAGAAAAGATGCTTGCAACAAGGTAAGTATGATTTTAGTTTATTTTCTTAATACAATTTTCTCTTTGAATACATAAACCATATAAATCTATGTAACCTTCCCATTCTTTCTTTCAATCAAATGAAATAAAGATAAAAAAAATTATGTACTTTATATTTATGAGATTCCTTAAATTTATTGATTTCAGTAGTCTTAATTAGAGATTATTATTCCCATACATTTCTGAAGAAAATATTTCTCATATAAAATAATAAACTATTTGATAGAGATTCAAAATGATAACTTGACGCATCAAATCACACTACAAAATGTGGTTTTTACAAATTGGATGAAAGTTTTTCCTGCATGAAAGTTAAAAATATATTTTTAGACATTTAGCCACTTTCAAAATATATAAGATATCCTTCATTTAAAAAACCTAATAATCGTAACCCAAAGAAAACAAAGCAAGAAAAATTTTAGTGTGATCTTAATTACTAGGAAGGCTATTGTTAGAATAGCTTTAGTATGGTTCAAGAATTTACAATGTCAAATACGGAAATCCATGGGGATGCAGGTTAAAATGCAGTCATTAATGCTCCGAGACAAAGAAGATATTCAGCCTTTGTATGTTGTTTTTGATGAATCAGACATTTGTTTTAACGTAGTCAAGAATAGCTCATTCCTTGTTGAGTAGTGCCATGAAGTCCATATTTCTTTTGCAAAGCCTGTGAAATTCTCACATCAAAAAATTGGTAAATATAGATTAAGTACAATAGAAAAGCCAG
Organism: Platanus orientalis; assembly: GCA_025762735.1. NCBI lineage: Eukaryota > Viridiplantae > Streptophyta > Magnoliopsida > Proteales > Platanaceae > Platanus > Platanus orientalis. The sequence continues at coordinate 12,715 of JAOXJP010046379.1, forward strand.
TGTTGAAAGTATAAAAGCACAAATAAAATTAATAGGGAAGATAACAAAACTAATTAACTAATTTTATTTTAAGCATAGAACAAGCTTTGTATTTAGATTGCAGACTTATTCTACGTTATGAGAGAGAATACATGACTAGCAATTAGAAAGTTGTGCTTTTTCAACCAACAAAGATACTTTCATTTTAAAACAACATATAGATAACAAAATATGTTGGATAAATACTGGGAGCATTCCAAGCTACCTATAAGGAATAAGTAGCTCCTTTCCCATGATAGCTTGCAAATCCAAGTAGACCATAAGTATATTCGTATAATTATATTAAAAGCAAGAAAATTAGCTGATGAAATATTATGGTATCAAAATTAGTCTACAAATTAAAACATTGGTCATAGTATGCAATAATAAATGACAAACATATGTAATGGATTTCTTACTATGTTCCTATTATTAAATAAATATTAGCTATAGAAATAAGAAATAAATAGTGATATTATATAGATGATGGCCTGTCTTATCTCTTTACATTACTGTATCCGTGTAGAGAAAGTCAAAGAGACTGCCCACCCCCATGGCCTATGCTAGTTAATTCCTCTACTCAAAATCAAGGCAACACCTAGGGTTTCCCTAGTATTTCCTTGATTCCAAATGCAAGGGCAACCCAACTTGGATCATAGACAGGTCTTCAACCATATCATTTTTCATTAATAGAAATCAAAATATGTTGTACAAAATATTACAACATAAATAGACATTCAAAATCATGGCACTACTAGGTTGTTTTCATGAAGTGGGAGCATATATGTTGATGCATATTTTAGGGCAAATGCATGAGTTCTCAAAAAGTAGCATGGCGGGGGAAGCTACAAATTGTTAATATTTTAAATTAAGTAATTCTAATTCATATAATAATATGTTTAAGTTATTCGACATTTGTGTTTTTAAAAATAGAAATAATTTACAATATTGAAAAGTATGAGAAAATAATGAAAAATGCAATGTCTGTGCCTTTGCAAAAATAATGTTAAGTTTAGGGATGAGAAGTTTTGAGAAATAGTAGACTAAGGGGGAGGAAAAGCAACATTTGGAAGCAAGATGATCATTGTTTTCCTCTTTTGCTTATGATACAAGTCTCACATTGACTAACCCAAGCAGCCCTATTGAAAAAACTAGATTCTACTTTTCAAGATTTACATTGGAGACATAAGTTCCTCCATGTGATAGATCATAAAGTATTGTCTACAGTCCTTGTATATGTGCCTTTATGTAGGGGCCAAGGACACATCTTTTTCTATGTTCCTACCTAGGAGATTTAGCATATGCTATCAACCCTGAAAATATGCATGTTCATGAAATGAGAAACAAAACCAAAAATTTTCATATAAAGAAGGTCCACCCTATCATTCCCATTCTATTAAAGACTACCAAATAAACCACAAGTGTTGAGATAATGATAATGACTTTATTATTTTTCTTCTTAATCTATACTTCTTGTAGAAGACACCAAGAAGAGAGAATTGAGTCTTTCATATATCTGAAGCTCTGGTTTTTCAATTTAGTAATCTATGATTGAAATGGAAGGCAGGTAAATTATATTCCTTTTAACTAAGATTGCAACTTGAAATACAATAACCATGCATGAGTGATAGGCATCATGCAATAAAAAATGATACTAAAAAAAAGGAAAGAGGAAAAATCGATTAACTTAAGAAGGAATACCCATCTATTGTGATAGGGAAGTAGTAGTTACTTCATTGTGTATATCTGAATGTATAATAAACAAATTGACCATTTCCAATATAACATTTAGGTATGGAATACTAACCTTAGCAGCGGCCCGGAGATTGGTTCAAGAACTTGCGTTCACATCCAATTCGGTTGGATCATGTCATCAATATTGATGTAAGGGACATGAGCTATCTTAAGCCAATCAAACACATTTTCCATTTGATACCACTCTTTAAGGTGCGACCGACATCCAACAATAAAAAGTTTTTGAAGGTTGGTAAGTTGTTGTTGCTCCGTAGGCAATGACCTCAAGACAACAAAGAACTGCAGTCAACAATTACCAACCTTAACGCCGCATGTAGGTCTGGAAGTTCCTTCAATGTATAACATTGGCAAAGTGTAAATATTTTTAATGCCTCAGGTAAGTTTGATAAAGTCTTTAATTTAGGGTAATTATGAAGTGTTAGTTTGCTTAATGCTCCTGGAAGGAATGCCAAAACTAATAACACAAAGTAGTGATGGAGTAGTAACTTTGTGAGGCATGGCATTTCTACTTTCTCCACTTTCAAGTCCCATTTTTCCAAACTGGACATTTCTTCAAATGTAAAGCACCCTAACTTTGGAAATCTTGATACTTTTCCCTCCTTGTAAAGTTTATGGCCTAAATGTTGTAACTTTCTCATTCCATGTATATGGAGGTATTCAAGGGAGGGTAACTTCAAGGGGAGGCAAATGCTCCACCATCTCACATTTAGCCAATTTCAAAGATATAAGATTGGTTAATCACTTCTCCATCCAACTGGGAAACCTTGAATCAATGTAATTCCATATTTCTAAGTCTTTCAAATTTTCATGTGGTTTGAGCCCTTCAAACACCATTTCCACAGATTCTTTTGACCTTTTAGATTTTTCTCTTCCATAAAAACACTTTAGAACCAAAATGTTTGTTCAGGACCATGCTATGATAGTTGAAATGTTCCTGGCCATCCAATACTAGATAATTAAGATGATCCTTTTGACTCAATTTTGCTTTCTTAGCCTCGCTCCCATTGGCTAATTTATTAAAGTTGCTAATGACTAGCCTTCCTTGGAGTGAGTTGAGATTTCCCAACTCACAAATATTGCATCCTTCCTGATTGTGAACTTAGTCAATTTTTGAAGGTTTGCAAATCTCCAAATCCCTTTTGGTAGAAAATTAATACAAGTACCTTCAATTTCTAGGTGTCTCAAGCTAGTTAACAAACGAGTTTCCCTAGGCAATTCTAAAAGTGCAGAATATGAAAGCTTCGGTATTTCAAGATATTGAAGTAGGCAACTTGCTTATCTTGGTAGAGGACAAGTTGAGGTATCTTAAATGTTTCAATTTCGACAAAGAATCAGGCTAACACTGTTATGCCACTCCCACCCAAATCTAGTATCTTAAGGTAAAGAAAACGATCAAAGATGTTGAAAGTCACCTTAGGTTTTGTACAATTTCCAAAGATTAAGAGAGATTGTATTTGGGAGCTTCTACTCACACTGATAAAATTTCTAACTCCCGCTTATTTTTCCTCTGTTCTAAGTCCCCCTCACTGATTTTTAAGCATCCCTCATGCATTTCCCATAATACCCTTTTAGATAAACCTCTCTCACACCTCCTATAAAACCTCAAGCTTCACTCCCACACCTCATTTCTTCTAAGTTCCCCTCATCTCCCTCTAAAACCCAACGTGAATATCTATCTCCATCCCACACCTCTCATTCTCCCTCTCCCTCACATTCTT
>JAOXJP010046390.1:0-16205 GCA_025762735.1 Platanus orientalis
TCTCTCTCTCTCTCTCTCTCTCTCTATATATATATATATATATATATATATATATATTCTTTTTGGATCCATATATTTTAACAAAATTACTATCATCAAATAGTTCAAGTGTCAACTGTTAAAAAAAAACTTATGTAATATGCATTTAGGAGAGATTATGGACTTAAAATCAACCTAAAATTAAGGAAAAAGTTTTATTTGGGCAGCTCGAACTCGGCCTAAAGATTGTTGTTATAAAACATGCTGAGTTTAGGCCCACCTTTTAGGCTTGAAGTTTTATTCAGGTTGAGTTCGGGTTTCGGTAAAACATTTCAGGTTAAGTTTGGGTAGACCCCAGCCCGATTGACAGCCCTAGTTTGTGTTCACCTCAATGAGGAGAACAATGCCATATGGTTGAAGGCTCAAAACCGTTAATGGGTGAATGAGAAATTGTCTCCAAAAGTGCCTAGTTGATCACCGATAAAACTAGTAAAAGTGTGAAATTTGAATAGTCCCACATGGACTAGCCCATAAAATTTTGTGTGTTCATATACACTAATGTGGAACATAAGTTTGGGCCCCAAGGGGCACCGTTGTTTTGTGGATGGCGGAGGACCTGGCCAACATGGGTCAGGCTTATATTTAAACACACACACGCACTAAACCGAACCGGGTTAGGTTGGGTTAATAAGAAAAAATAAATAATTTTTTATTGCATTTTTTTCTTTTGCTTTCTCCTAGATTCGGTTATACCTGGGGGACATGTTTCTATCCGTGGGTTTTACAGTTTTGCCCTTGTGGGGGGTGTGTGTCTATTTGTATGGTTTTACAGTTATGCCCTTGGTGATTGTTGGACTGAATAGACACACATGTGACTATTATAGCACACCTATTGACACATGTCTATTTTGTATGGACATGTAGGTGCCTCTTAAATCATCCCCTTTCAAATATGTTTGTTTCGTACGGATGTGTAGGTGGCTGCTAAATTGCAGCTCATATGCATTTGTGTCTATTTGAAGACCAAAGGTTGTGTCCCTATACCTGTTCTAAATAGACATGAACAATATATAAATAAGTGGTCCCTCCATCATTTCTTGGATCCTAAATTCATGCAAGGCATGGTACATTCATGTCAATGTCAGTGTAAGAGAGAGAGATACAAACACAAGTTGGTTCACCAGACACACAAATTGTAGTGCTTCTTCTGTGTGTGGAAGATCATTGTATCCTGGGAGGCAAACGTTTGAAGAGATTGTAAGCACCACTGCAAGGTGGGAAATCTATCTTAAGGACATAGTGTTAAATACTAGCCTTGATTAAGTCAAGTGAAGTTTTCAATCATCTGAGTCAAGTAAGTAGATTCCATTTGTTAATTCAAATAGTCTTCTTATATTTTACAGAATCGTGCACATATATAGAATACTGAAATAACAAAAATACCCTTTAAAAATTCTCTTTCCCTTCTCATAATTGGCTTGCAATGATAATCCCTTTGTGTGTGCCATAGATGATGTGCTCTCCTTAGAATATAAATTGGACCCTAAGAGGCATGTACACATAATTTATCACAAGTGTATCTTTCATAGGAAGGAAAAAAAGCATTTAAAGGGTGATTTGGTAAAAACACTCTTAACAGATCAAGTTTGTCATAACATATTATAATAAAGGGAAAGGATTAACTACACCCAAATTTGTTCGTCCCCCATATCCCCACACCATAGGCTGACACATGATGGTTTTTAAAATTTGGTGCCTCTTTGGTTGATTAAGAAGAGGGGTTGAGTGTGGCTGGTATCCCTTTTTAGGCTCTCCCTCTTCCAGGTGTTTCGAAAGTGAATTTTGATAGAGCTTTTGTCAGAGATAGTGGAAATGATAGAATTGAAGTGATCATTCATGGAGTGGATGGTTCCTTTTTGTTTGCCCTAGCTGAGCTAGACATGGCTAGGTCCGCGAAAGTGGTTGAGTGTTTGGCGGCCCATTTTGGACTATTAAAGTCTCATGATATAGGGCTAAGAAATGTCTATCTTGAAAGCGATTGCGAGAGGAATATTGTCTACTTGTTGGGTGATGAGCTTCTTTGGCCTTTAGATGTTAAAGGCATTCTTTCGGATTGTAAAACTATTATTTCTTGCTTAGACCCTTGTTTTTTTTGTTTTTTGTTTTTTGTTTTTTGTTTTTGTGTGGGTTAAGAGATATGCAAACAATGTGGCTCATGTTTTAGCCTCTAAAGGTCTCTCCCTCTCCTCCTCTTGGTCTGCCCCCCATGGATTGGTTGGTGCAACACTTTGAGTTGGATTTATGTTTTCCCCTAGCTTCTTGATTTTCTTAATTCAAGTGTTTCCTTATAAAAACAAACAAACAAACACACAAACAAAAAAAACCTATGAACCCCATGATTATGGGTATCTATCTTTTCATTTGCTAATTGCTTTTACAGTTTTACCTTATACACCTCACCGTTTGTGTGTGGGGACATAGGGGAATAAACAAATTGGGTGTAGCAGGTCCTTTCCCTATAATAAACAACCTAGAGTTTTATCATTGCAAGTTTCATATGTAAACTCAACACACGATAAGTATGTAATAAATTCAATAAATAATTTTCATTTCTATTTATAAATGAGATACAATCTCTCTATTACAAATGAATAAAACCTGTAATTCTAGTCAACAAACATTTAATTGGTTGATTTGTTTGATTGTAAATAAGTTAGCTTCTTCTCAGAGCTTCATACTTAGTTCGAAAAGGAGAAAATACTATGATTTTCCTTTAGGACTTACTTATGGTATGTTTTTGAAATTGATAGGAGTCTTCTTCTCTCTAATTGTTTAATGAAGAAGATAAAAAGTATGTTTGAAATTTCAAAGGTATGAAGGGTTTTTGAGACACTTTGGAGTTTTGTTTTGCCTTTTGGGCTTTCTTGTTTAGTCCTCAAAAAGATCACCATCTTATGTAAACAGAATGTATTTATAGACTCTAAGGTATAATCCTTCCATAACACTAATTGACTGTTAATTGGATTCCTCAGTTGATTGATTGGTTGATTTGATAGAGGGAGTAATCCTCTCATGTGGATTCTATCTATGCCTCCTTGGGTTATGGTTGAACACATAGGCTGGGTGGTCCATAGGTCCTTGTTTACAAAATGCAATGAGCCTATCTCTATAACAACTATTCATTTATAGGCTTGAGGCCCATGTAGTGGGATTAGGTATCTTTTGTGTTAATTTGTGTGGGTGCCACATCAAAATGGAATGAGGCTGTCCATAGAAAATTCTGGTTGAATCTTTGGAAGGAAAAATAGGTTCCCCCTAGGATCATTATTTTTATTTGGAGATTCATCAATAGAGCATTTCCTGTGAGAAGTAGGATGGCTAAAATAATAGTAGGATGTGATCTAACTTGTCCATTATGCAAAAAAGAACGTGAAACAACTAACTATTTATTTTTTGGTTGTGAGGTGGTCTAACTGGTATGGTTTGGATCTACTCTTGACCTCAAACTTTAGGAATGCAATAGATCTTTTCATGATTGAATTAGAGATTGGTTATCTTATCCAATATCAGACATGATGCTATTTAGAGGAGCCTTGATACTAAGGTGCATTTGGAAGGCCATAAATAAAGTTGTTTTTGAACATAAACCTATGTCTGTAGAAGATATATTATCTCAAACAAATTAATTAATTATGGTATACAACATGGAGAAAGACATTCCAGGTGATTCCACCACCACTAGCGAGCAACCAGGAGATTCAGGAATACACCTTCCGAACAATTGGAGGCCACCACCATTAGACTTTCTTAAAATCAATGTAGACTGAGCAACAGGTAATCAATATGAACCTACAACAATTGTAAGAGATCATAATAAATACTTCATCCAGGGGGAAACACAAGAACTATCACCATGTACCTCGGAAGAAGTAAAAGCAATAGCGTTTTACTTGAGCCTCAGATTGGCTTAGGACTTCCCAGGATATCCAATTCAGATTGAAGGTGACAATAGCTCTATTGTGAAACTTTTCAATGATCATCAAGATCATATCCCTTGGAAGATTCAAAATATTATTTTGGATTGTCATAGTATAACACTCTTTCTTCCTCAGGTGACCATTTCATTTGTTCCTCGTATCTACAACAAAGCAGCCCATTATATGGCAGACTTAGCAGTTGGGGAACACATTTCTCTAAAGTGGAATGAAAAACCATTCCCTCAAAGGATATCTTCCATTCTAGCAATGAATATTTGTAATTTTGAGGAAAATTCTATTGAATGAAATTGAGCTAACACTCCTTGCCTAAGAAAAATATACAATTTTTGGGTGCCTACAATTTTCTTTCCTATCATATGAGTGATACAACATGCTTGGGGGGTCTCTACTCTTTAGAGTAGAATTCGTATCGTCTATGACATATGCACAAAGTTTATCAAGTGAGACTATGAATGGTTATTTATATTTTATAAAGTTGTAAATTACAAACCTGTAAACATAGCAAACTAGTTTTCTTTTTGAGTTAAGAATAAAAAAGAGTGCTTTGATTTCTATTGGATCAAAATCCACTTAACACCCATACACTTGTGTAGATCATGCCTTTGCATAAATCTAACTGATTTTGAATGCCTTTTTTACTATTAAATTTGAATTCACTCACATCCATATCCCTCATACAAACATAGTTCCCCTCATTTGTAAAATGCTAAAAGCCAATAGTTTTGAACAAACTCGTATATGTGTTGGTGGGAGAAGCTTACACAATATTTCTCTTTTCCACTTGTTACATGTCAAAGTGATAATGGGTGTTCATGCAATTGGGAGTATGAGTCATTTATGCTAGCAAAATTCATCTTTTTTGATATTTCATTAATCAGATGTTTGTAATGTAATATTTCATTAATCAGATAAATGAAAGGACTCGCCTAGGAGGATCCATCATTTACATTCAAGTTCCTATCATAGATCAGGAATAAACTATTAGGCAAGCTCATGAACTTGGCCATTCCCATTGCGTAGACTTAGTTATATGTGAAGGATAGACAATGTACAAAATTTCATTTGTACTTTTTACATCGTCCAGTATCCAAATCACATAATTAGTTCCTTTGTATCATAATTTACATTGTCCAGTATCCAAATCACTTAATTAGTTCCTTTGTATCATAGAGGAATGCCTTTCCAACATTTAATTCACATTTGAATTTCTTCCCTTTCCAAGTGAGAATCTCTCATTGAATTGCACCAATATAGTGTTGAATATTTTTAAAGTTTTGAACATTCCAAAATTGTCTTGAATGATAGAAAAATTTTCGAACGTTCAAATTTCTCAAAGAAGAGAATGCGTTCTGCTCGAACGATCAAAAATATTTTCAAATGTTTGAGAGGTTTTGAATGATGAATTTTTTTTTTCTGATCATTTGAACTGTACAAAATAGGAAATTTTTTAACATTGCAAAAATCAAAGATGCTTTCATAGGGAAATGTGTAGAGGCATCTAAGGTGTCTATAGACATCCATACATGATTGTTCAATGAAAAAAGGTGTCTAGGATGTTTGTAGACACATCTAACGGTGTCTCTACAGATTTTATAATTAAGGGCTTTCCCCAAAATGTGAAACTTACTTTTGTGATATCTCTCTTATTTATTTCTCTCTCTAAACATCTTTCTCCCTCCAAACTTTCTAAAAAACCTTAAGTCTTCACAGTATCACCTTTCTAAGTGATAACATCAAGTGTTTAAGGGTTGATCTTACGGTGTTATAAACCGTTGATCAACAACACAACTTTGGTTGGACCCGTTTTATACTATATACTAGTTTGTTGACTTGTTGTAGTCTCTATATCTTTCTAAGAACAGAGTCGAGGGTGAATATTGTCTTAAGGAAAGCGTGATCCATGACTTAGGCATTGTTACTCCATTTTCTTATCAATTCCCTACAATTCATTTTCTATATCTATTATTTTTTCTAACATATAGTAAGAACTTGATTTAATTCTATGCAGAAAGTAAGATTTATTATTATAAATTTATGGCTTATTCTGAACCTTTCTCATAGCATTAATCATCATGTCAGCATGCAATGCCTACCTTCTATTACTCTGCTTAAAATGGAGTGTTAGAGGTATCACACTAACTCGGTTCTAATTTTCAGAATTCATTAAGTTCAAAAGACACATTCTCGATTAGATCCAACGATCTTAATATCGAGTGATGAAAGTTTCAAACTTCTTCCTTATATTAAATTGTTTCATTGAAATTTCCATTAATCTCAAGATTCCTAGATATTCAATTTTTTTTGTCTCAAGTTGGTATACATCAATTTGACAGAAAACAGACATGGTAAACCCTACTCAATGAACTTGGTCAACATTCACTTGTTGGATTCAAGTAGAATCTTGATTCCAAAATTTATTTAACAGAGCAATTAAGATGATGGTCTCCTTGATGTCAATGACATCTAAGACTTTATAAAGGTGATCAATCTTTCAGGGATTACTTAGAGTATGACAACCTCAAGGAGGGAACCCTTATTGACCATGCCTCGACGTTCGTCCCAATAGTGTGGTAAAACTTATTCTTGCCATTTTACAAATAATGAACCACACTTGTCTTGACAATAGTTAACTCATCTTAAACCTTGTGCCATAAATATTTGTTGTCATTTTCTTGAATATGCAAGCATTAGCCATTGTACGTCATTCTTCAACCATATAGGTTGGGTTGACCTTTCATCCTCTTTAAAAAGGTTTCGGATGAATTCTTAAGTGTTCAATGAATTTTAATTTGTGAGAAATCGTTGTTGAACTCTCAAATTCATATTGGGTCTTGAGAATTTTATCAATTTGGTCTCATCTTACAAGATGTACAATCTAAACACAATCTATTGTCAAGTTGTGCTACTCATTTTAAGTGTAACAAATCCACATCACTTACTAACCTATCTTGGACATTTCTTAGTTTCCAGTGGAAACTTGTTATTAGCTCCTCAGTTGACCATATTATCTTTAAGACATCCTTGTGTATCCTAATAGTCTTGGTTTTCTCATTGAAACTGAGCACACATCACATACTTTTGTATATGATATTCATGACTGCAACCATTTATAGAGAAAATTGTTCCATATTAGTAACATGAATATATCCTTAATAAATCATACTCACAACGTTATTCATAAGAATCTATGTCGCTTGAAAACTTAATGCAATCTACATTTGTAAATAACTTGATGTGATAGCTTACAAATGAACATGCTAGTAGTATAAAAACATATTTCACAACTAACTTTGGGGGGAGGGTTCATAAATCAATAAAAAATTATTTGTAATCACACATACATGAATTTATTTTATGTTACATCCTTACACTATTTCCCATCGAATCAAGTCAACTCGTTGGGACTTAAAATTTCACAGGTTCAATTTTACCCCAAGAGTTGGATGTATCCTTAAATTGTTAATTTTGGTGACGGATTAAAATTAATAATTAAGTTTGATTAATTCATGTGTTAAGATTTATGAATTATCATTATACTTGCTAGACTTCTAATTGTAAGACTTTAGGCCATTCATGAATCTCCATTTGCAAGAATCTGCTTTATTTGTTACACACCACTCATACATAAGGGGATAAGAGATTTATGGCATAAAAGATCTGAGAAAGAAGATTCCATTCTTAGCTCTCAACACTTCAATGTTTAATTAGTATTTGAGATCACCTAAGTCCATGTAAAATAAATAGGGATTGCAGTTGAGCTTTTAATTGCTTCATACTAAAACAATCATTACCAGAGATGATACTGTAGTCAGCAAATACAAGTAGCACTGCCCTTGATCTTTAGATTTCTTAACAAATAAAGAATGATCAGATAAACTATTATGTAATGTTAGTAGTGCTGAGCCATCACAAATGACTATGTTGCAAATGACATGCTCAGTTACAAATCACTTCTTAGTCCGAGCCACATGTCAGTCGTGACTCATGTGCACATTCATGGATCGCTAGTTTAGTGGTAATTGGCGTGTTCATTCATGGTAAACGACTTCAATCATGACTCACTAATATAGTTGTGATTTCTTGGTTTTTCTAGAGTTCTTTGTTGTATTCAATTTTATGGTTTAGTTAACTGATTCATCTGAGCGTAAAAAGTATTGTTATCATGTTTCTTGATAGTCAAGGCCTCCCAATAACATGTAAGGGATTGCGGCCAAGTTAACTTCATGATACAATCTAGCTCGGGTAGAACCCTTGTCTCTTTATAAATTTGAACTATTTGGTAGAGATGAATGACACCTCACTATATTCTTAATGACCAAAATTCTCAGGATTTAATTTTATATAAATTACAACATAACGACGCTATAGAATGGTTTTAAAAAAATACATATAATTCAAAAGATCAAAGTGATTTCCATCAAGAAAATACTGAATCTCAAACTGATGTTGTTTAGTTAAATCTAGTGATCTCCCTCGATAGAGATTGCATATCCAAAAGAACCTTGGTTTCAAGAACTCAAGGTTGTACTTCTCTCAAGGAAGAGAGACTAATTCAAGAATCGTATGCACTAGAAGAAAGAAAGAAGAAAGAGAGATATAAAGAGATGAAGAACACACTTGCTTCTTCTTCTTTATGAGAGATTTCTCTTTGGAATACACGCAAACGCAACCTCTTATCATCTTTTTCTTCATATTCTTTTCTCTAAGAAAAACCTAATACTACAAAAAATTCTTCCATTGTTTGTTCTCTTAAAGCATATTTATAAAAGGAAAAGGAGGGTTGTACGAAAACCTTAATATTTAGTGAGAGGAGTTATGACAACCCTAAATAGGGGGAGAGGGGTTATGGCAACCCTAGTATAAAGAGAGGGGTTATGGAAACCTGAATTTCTTTCTAAATTTAAAAATATTCCAACAATCTCCCACTTATTTTAAAATTTTGAAAACAGATGTTATAGGTTGTTAAGAGAGGTCGATGCATATAAGTAAATGTGGTATCAACCTTGAACCTTTACATAATGTAAACAATATATTATATTTTGAGATACAATGGACTATGACTTGAATTGATCTTATTTACAAACAACTTATCATACGTATAGTCTTTGCATTTATTGTGTTAGACATTGTCACTCCTTAGGCATTGCATGCTTATATAATGGTTATAGCTTTTGAAGGCTTTCTTTAATTCAGTGCGACTACTAATTTAGTACATTACCACTTTTTTTTATGTCTCATCCATGATAAAATCTTATACTCTAATTCTAATGACTTGGTTACCACTTTTGCCATTCTGGATTTCATAGAACTTTACCTCTTATCCTAGAAAACTTGAATTTATATTTGATTGAATTTGTATAACAGGAAAATTTGCTGAGTATTAGATACTAGTAGATCCATCATAGATGGACTTCATGGTTCATAGCATTTGTATATATTTAACAACAATAGATTTACCATTTTAATGCTTTCTACTTGTTTCCCTAGTGTGTATATTCAGTAGCCTTTTTTCATATCAGTCACAAGCCTGACATAGTCATGGCATGCTTAAAAGCACCTTTCCCAATCTAAGTATTAAGATACAATGTTTTTAGTAGGCATTGGAATCAATCATAGATTCTTGTGTCGTCAACTCACAATTGGTATTCTCTTATGATAAGCTTATGTCTAATTTATATTTAACTTCAACTTAGGGTTAGTTGTTACATTATATTGCCATTATCCATTGGAATAGTTGCCGAAGCAAGTAGTACACACCATACCTTTCGAGAGTTCACACATTACAACCTTGAATTGTTATTATAGTTCCTTTTGTCTTCACAGACAGATTGACTCTTGAGATTATTTCAATAATTTTTAGTTTTTTTTACGTCACTCATTGACAGAGAATACTCTATTCAGTTATTACATCACATGCATCTCATTGCTGGTCATATGGTGAACACGCATATCTAATCAATGAGTTAAAGTCCATTTTCAGTGAGACTTCCATGAAATTCATCTTGTTAGGTTAGGATGTCACCTTGATCTTTATGAGGATCTTATCAGTTTCATACTTCTTATATTCTCTTTCTATTGAATGAAGATATATTTTTGACTTCTTAATGACAAATGATCAAGTGAGACACAAATTGTTAAGTTTATACCCTTCTAGTAAAAAGGTTGACTATACTAACTTAAGCCTTTTATTATTCTTTTTTCCAAGGGCCAAGTGTTGGATGTCTATAGCCTGGGTCTTGATGTCCTGAGCGTTATCAGGTTAACTGGAAAAGCCATGGGGTTAATCAAGCAAGATGGGGTTAACTTTTGCACCATCACTTGTTTTCCACAGAGCTGCATCCCTACTCACCTGGTCCATAAACATCACTCTCTTCAAGAGGTTGGTCGCCTATCCTAGATCTTCCCATTTCCAAGAAGATCCAGGGCTTGATTTGGGTCATTAGCATGATCTGCTTCCAGTTTGTTGCATGTGAATTTTTTCATTGTTATACTTTCAGGAAAGCATTCACATTTACTTGATTTGAAATCAAGACATTTCTAATTTTTAGGCCATCACCATTCAACTGGTGGTTAATAACAAGGACACAGGTAAAAGAGCCGATCTCTTAACCTTTAATATACCTTATGATAACCAATTGAGTATTTTATCATTTACTTTATCTAGAATGAGTTTCAAATGAACATTCAATTGGTTTTCCCTCGAGGAAGATCCCCAACATTTGTCTCATCAAGTGAAACTTATCATCTACTGTATACATCCAAAAGGAATAGAACTTGCCACTATATGGTTGAGTGATAGATATATGGATATTCTTTTGGTAGACAATCATAATCAATTTCAATTGATTTAAATGTCTTGATATTCTTCCAAGGTTTAACTTCAATAAAACCTTAGGCACTCATGGGTTCTTGGATATATGCACATTTACTCCAACTATTTCAAAGCTTCTAAAAAATAGAATTCCCATTATGTGGAGTTAGTCCTATGTGAAAGGTAGATAATGTACATAATTTTATTTGTACTTTTTACGTCGTCTAGTATCCAAATTACTTAATCAATTCCTTTGATTCATGGAGGAATATCTTTCCAACATTTTATTCATATTTGAATTTCCTCCCTTTCCATGTGAGAATCTCTTATGGAGTTGCACAAATATAGTAGGAACTTGATTTAACTCTATGCATAAAATCAGATTTATTATTATGCAGCCTATTCTGAACTCTTCTCATAGTATTGACCATCATGTTGCCTCCTATTACTGAGTTTAAAATGGACTATTACAGGTATCACACTAATTTTGTTCTAATTTTCAGAATTTATTAAGTTTAGAAGACACATTGTCAATTAGATCCAATAATCTTAATATTGAGTCATGGAAGTTTCAAACTTCTTCCTTATATTAAATTACTTCTTGAAAATTCATTGAGAATTCTATTAATCTTAAAATACCTAGATATTTAATTATTCTTTGTGTCCCAAGTTGGTATGCCTTAACTTGATAGAACCGGATATGGTAAACCCTAGTCAATGAACACTCTAGACTTGGTCGACATTCACTTGTTGCCTTCAAGTACAATCTTGAATCCAAACTTTCTTTAATAAAGTAATTGAGATGAGGATCTCCTTGATGTCAAAGACATCTAAGACTTCTTAAAGGTGATTAGTCTTGTAGGAATTTCTTAGATTATGATAGTCTTAAGGAGAGAACCCTTATCGATCATGTCTTAATTTTCATCCCAGTTGTGGAGTAGAAGTCATTCTTGTCATTTTACAAATGATGAACCATGCTTGTTTCGACAACAATTAACTCATCTTGAACCTTGTTCCATAAAGATTTGTTGTCATTTTCTTGTAAATGACAGGCACTAGCCATTGTATGGCATTCTTCAACCATATAGGTAGGGTTGACTTTTCATTCTCATTAAAAGGGTTTCACATGACTTCTCAAGTGTTCAATGACTTTTAATTTTTGAAGTTACTGTTGAACTCTCAAGTTCAAATTGGGCCTTGAGAACGATACCGATTTCTAGTCTCATCTCATAAGATGGTACAATCTAAACACAATCTTTTGTCAAGTTGTGCTACTCATTTTATGTGTAGCGCATTCACATCACTTACTGACCTATCTTGGGTATATAGTAGTTTTTAGTGGAAACTTGTTATTAGCTCCCTAGTTGGGCATACTATCTTTAGGACATCCTTGTTTATTCTAATAGTCTTGGTTTTCTCACAGGAAACTGAATACACATCACATAGTTTTGTATTGATATCCATGGTCTACAACCATTTGTGGAAAAAAATATTTCATATTATTAACATAAATATGACCATAATAAATCATACTCGCTTATTCATGAGCATCTATGTCACTCGAAAACTCAGTGTAATCGACTTTTGTAAATAACTTTATACGATAGCTTACAAATGAGCATTTTCACAATTGACTTTCGGGGGGTCATAAGTCAATTAAAATTGATTTGTAGTCACATATACAAAAAATTATTTTTTGTTACATCCTTGTACTAATCTCTATAGAACCAAGTTAACTAGTTGGGAGTTAAACTTTCACAGGTTTGATTATATTACGAGAGTGAGATGTATCTTCAAATTGTTAATTTTGGTGAGGATTTAACTTAATAATTAAGTTTGATTAATTTATATATCAAGATTTATGAATTATCATTATGCTTGCTAAAATTCTAATTGCAAGACTTTAGGTCATTCACAAATCCTAATTTATGAGTATCCACTTTATTTGTGACACACTAACTCAGTTGCAAATGACATGCTTAGTCACGAATCACTTCTCAGTCACAAGGTACATGTCAGTCGTGACTCATGTGCACATTTGTAGATCGCTAGTTTAGTCGCGATCGGTGTGTTAAATCGCGATAAATGACTTCAATTGTGGTTCACAAGTACATTTGTGATTTCTTGGTTTCTCTAAAGTTCTTTCTCTTCTTTAGTTTTATCATTTGGTTAATGGATTCATCCGAGCATAGAATGTGTCCTTATCACATTTCTTGAAGATATTCGAGGCCTCCTAATAACGTGCAAGAGATTGTGACCAAACTAACTCTAGGATACAACATAGATCTGGTAAAACCCTTGTCTCTCTACATATTTACACTATCTAATAGAGACAAACTCCACTTCATTGTGTTTTTAAAGCACATAAGTCTTAGGGTCTAATTTTGTAGAAAATCTAGTAGTATAATGATGTTGTAGAATGGTTTTATTAAAATAGATCATTCAATAAAGAAGAATACCAAATCTCAGGATGACGTTGTTTAGTTGAATCAATCAATCTCCCTCGATAGAAATTGTGGATCCAAAGAACCTTGGTTTTAAGAACTCAAGGTTGTACTCCTCTCAAGGAAGAAAGCCTAGTATACACACAACAACAGCCGCCTAACATCTTTCTTCTTCCTATTCTTTTCTCTAAGAAAACCCTAATGAGGCAAAAAAAATTCTTCCATTGTTTATTCTTTCAAAGCATATTTATAAATGAGAAGGAGGGTTGTATGGCAACCCTAATATTTAGTAAGAGTTGTTGCAACCCTAAATAGGGGCAAAGAATCCTCTCCTACTCAAAGAAAAATCTTTGAGTGCCAACATCTTGCATGTCGCAAATAATGAAAATTGCCAATAAAAGGATACGACCCATCTGGGTTAATTTTACTATAGTTAAAGATGGGATCCACATGTGCCAACTCCCCTATCTTATCGAGTTCACATCATCTCCGGTTTGAATGGACAGGTACCACTCCAGTCTCTGTTCAGGATGTGACAAAATGTCCGACAAAGGGTGTTTTAATAAATACATATATATTTATCTATTATGTATTTACCATAATACCCTCTTTTAACTCATGTGTATTGACTTAAAAACCCTTAACCAGGTCACACGTCATACACTGATTGGTAATGAAGTGGTACGTGCCCATTCAGACTGGAGATGATTCAAAATCTATCTTATCCGCGAATGGAAAGAAAAAAAAAAAATTCCTAACCCTACGGCGCTCTCTTCCCATGCGGCTTGCTGACGCAACTATGAAGTCCAATTCGTTGGTGGAATTATTGCTGTAAAATACAAGAAAAACCCCATGTTTCCATTCGTAAAGACGACGACAACCAAAAAGCTTTTATATAATGCTGGCAAGGAGAAAACGTACCGGCAAGATATCTTCATTCGCAAGTTAACTGTGTACTATAATTACTTCTCTTCTTCAATATCCCCGAATTTCATTATCGTTGTAGTTTCTGGTTGAAGTCTGAAACTACAAGTTCAGCAAACACAACCCTTGCCATTTGAAGCAGCAAGCCTATGACTCAGGCGACTTAAATATGAATTTAAACCCAGCCGCACTCAAAAAATTACCAAGTGAACCTGGTTTCTTTTCATTTTCTAGTTCATGACAAACGGCGAACGAAATGAAAACCATCAAGTATCAGCCAACAACAAACACCTATTAAGAAGAGGGTAAAATCTACTATAAAACAAACAAATAAAAAAAAAACCGAAAGAAAGAGAAAAACATATTTTTCATTTGTTTTCTTCTTTCATCCTTCTTTTTCAAAGAGCTTCTAAAACAAGATGGGTCCTTCGAGATTTACAAAACAAGACTTCCAAATATTCAAAAATGCCTGGACAATGATTCCATGGTGCTGTCATGAATTCACAGAGAGAGAAAACAGTGCAAGAACTTCTCCAACTGCTATCGGCCGACGAAGTGCTGATCTGGACTCTTGGTTTTGATTTTTTGTTCTTCTCCCTCTGTTTTTTCGCCTTTTCCTTCTCCGTCGTTGAGAATGATGGTGGTGACACATCGCCAACGGAGTCGCTAGAAGCCGACGAATTATATATTTTCCGGCTTGGGGTGTCGTTGTGGACTCTGGCAAGTACGTGCCATTTCGTGCTCATCCTTGACAATTTTTATTATTTGCCACGTGGAAGGCATTGGTTCTCAAAGATTTTTCTTTGCGTAGGAGAGGATTCTTTGCCCTAAATAGGGGGAGAGGGTTTGCAACAAGCCTAAATTCTTTCAAAATTTAAAAATATTACAACAAGATTTACATTCTAAATATGTATGCCATATCTGCCAAGGACACGAAGCAAAATCCGAAGTCACTATTTTAACAGGTTTTCCCAGAGTCCAATTCTATCACCACCTTGGATGCTTGGATTTGAATAATGTTATTAAAGCTTGGAGGGCTTGTGCCAAATGACTGAAGCACCCTAACAATTCAGCAAGCAATGTAGGACCGTTTCATCTTCATCCCTACAAATCTGGCATACCGGATTTATGTGTTCGATCTGTTTGTGAAGTCCCTTATTTATAGTTATTGTCTCATGGCAAGCTTTCCATAGGAACACTTACACCTTACAAGGTACTCGTAACGACTACATAGTTTTTCATACTTATTAAGTGCAAGAATTGATTATTGGGGAGCTGTCAATTAGTTGTATGCCGTTTTAATTGTGAACATCCCCTTCGAGTCATTCTTTTATACAATACAATCATTTAGGCTCAATTAACTAAGAGGAAGGCTAAGAATGACATCTCATTTATGTGGCTCAATAAACCTCCAACAATTGGTTTGTGTGTCAATAATATCCTTGATCCTTAGCACTTCACATGGTTCTGGTGGTTTGGAATGCAATTTACCTTGGGCTGTCAATGCGCCGAGCTTTGCTCAGCTCAGCTCAAACTCATCACATAAAGTCTAAGGTTAGGCTCAGCTCAGACTCGTAAAAATAAGCTCAGGCTCGGCTCAGCTGGTTAGAAAACAAAAAAACTAGCCCAACAGCCTTATAGGCCATTAGATTAATTTGTCTTGTTTGTATATTACAAATGTCATCGTCACTTTATATAATATACAAATCATTATATATATAAAATTTTTCACCAAACAAGGCTTTTAAGGAGCCGATCTTTTAGCAACCAATGCTTAGTGAAGTTTGGCTCAAACTCATTTAGGAAACAAGTTTAAATCAAAGCAAAGAGTTAACTCACCAAGCTTAAAACAAGGCTTAGGCTCAGCTCATAGCGAGCTGAGCTAGCATGGCTCATTGACAACCGTAAATTTACCATTTGGCAATGTACGGATCCATGTATCTCTCCATTAATTGATATATACCTTATTACTGGGCTTGGATTATGTGAGAACGAATCTTGTGAGAACCGTGAAAACGGCACCAAAGGGGCTGATGCATCAGTACCAAA
>JAOXJP010046401.1:0-16205 GCA_025762735.1 Platanus orientalis
GAAACAAATTCATGTGATGATAGAATAAATAGTTATTATTAATTAAATAATTAATTAATCATGCTTATATTTCATGTGAATGGTTTTGTTAAGACACATATTTCTAATAGTATGTCCATTAACACACTTCCATTCTTCAATGGAAGTGATTATGGGTATTGGTGAGCTTGCATGAGTATCTTTTTTAATGCTTTCGACCATAAGGGTTGGGGTGCAATAGTCGATGGCTATACACAACCGGATAAATCACAGAGTGAGTGGACCACTACTGAGGCAGTTGCTCACTAGTTAAACTTTAGGGCATTAAATGCTATAGCAAGTGGTTTGGCCCCAGATGAGTTTAGGATGATAGCTCATCTAAAGACAGTTAAAGAATCATTGAAGCTTCTCTTGGTTACCCATGAGGGTACTAGTGTTGTGAAGATGTCTAAGCTTCAAATGTACACTGCACAGCTTGAAGCTTTAAGAATGGAGGAAGATGAGGAAGTCTCCTAATTCAATGCTAAGCTATCTAACTTTGTCAATGTTATTAGGAGTTTAGAAAAGGACATTCTGGAATCAAAAGTGGTCCAAAAAGTGCTTAGCTCACTCCCTAAAAGGTTTAGACCTAAAGTGACCACTATAAAGGCAAAAAAAGACTTAGAGACTATGACATTAGAAGATTTGATTAGATCCCTTCAAACATTTGAAGTGGTAATCAGGGTCACTACCAATAAAAAGGGCATTTCCCTAAAAGAAGAAGAACATTCCGGATCCATAGAGGATTTGGATGATGACTTAGCCTTAGTGGTTAAGAAGTTCAAGAAGTTCTTTAGGAGGAACGCAAGGAGATTACTCCAAGAACAAACAAGTGAGGAGATCCTTCCCTGGTTATAAGAAGAAGTTGGATTTCTTTAAGGAACCTCTCATTTGCTATGGGTGCAAAACAAAGGATTGTAACAATAAAAAGAATAAGTTCAAGCCAAAGGGGGCAAGGCCATGGCTGTAACTTGGGATGATGATTTCAAGGTTTTAGGAGATGAGTCTTAAAGTAAAGGAAGGTGCCCTACAAGAGATCAAAGCCTCCATGGCTTTTGATACTCTTAAGAGCTCACTTTTAGATACAAGTGACTCTAGTAGTGAGGATGAAGGAGATGATAAGAAGAGGAGGAAGCCTATGATGCACAAGAGGCCTTCAATGAACTCTTCGTTCAAAGTGTTGAGTTGGAAAAGAAAAATAAACAACTAAAGAGGAAAACCAATGAATTTACTGAATAGTCAAAATCCCTAGAAGGAAAATGATTTTTTCAAAGAAAACTACTTGCTCCTTTGTGCCAATGAGGAACTGAGCCTAAAGATCGTTGATACAGAAAAGAAGCTTAGTGAAGCTAAACTTTTTCTATGTCTAAAAAAGGATAATAGGAACCATGAGAAGAGACGACTTCTTGAGGACAACCAAAAATTGTTCAACAAGTTTTTTGAGCTTGAGGATAAGCTTAAAAATGTAGAAGAGGAGAAGGATGAGTCTCCTAGTGAAGACTCACTCATCTAAGAGTTGGAAGATCAAGTCAAGACACTAAATAAGAGAAATAAGGCTCTCAACATGGCTTGTGCTCAACTCACAAGGAAGTTTCTTGATAACCTTAAGCAACTCAAGGAGCTTGAGGAGGACAAAAAGAAGTCCGTGGCCATGGTGTCCTAAGGATATGAACATCTTGAGAAAATTCTCACCATGGGTAAGGATCATGGAGACATGATGGGACTTGGTTTCAATTCTGAAGCCAATGCCTCTTCCTTTACACAAAGTCCAAAAAGTACTTTTATTAAAACTATTGGAAAGAATCAACCACCTCTACAACCTTCCAAGAAGAGAAGGGAAAAAGTGAGCCTCAAAGACCTTATCAAAGGTCAAAGAAGGTTGAGAAGATACCAAATACAGATCAAGGTAAAAGCTCCCATGAGTCAAGGTAGAGTTTAGGAGAGATTAATGCAGCCCCAATCTCAATCCTATACCCAAGTGGTTTGTAGTAGACCTTAAGCCAACTAAGCATTGTCCTTTAGAGGTTTTTAAGGAAATGTCTCTACTTTTAGGATGACTAAGGGACAATCTAATCAAACTAGATAGTCTAAAAGAACCCAACAATCCTCCTACAATGAACCACCTAGAAGGAATACTATATAATCATATACCTTTAGAAGGCCCCTATTCTATTATTTCTTGTGGCTTAGAATGGCATATTAAGGTTGATTGTAAAAAGAGGGCCAATGGCATCAAATCCCAAAGAATGAAAACAAAAGTTTAAAATGGGAAGAATATCAATAAAAAAAACTATTTTCAAAAGGCTGAAAATAGAAACCTTCAAATAAAGAAGGATTTGGCTAAACAACAAAGTGCCAAGAAGCAAGAACCTAAACCCACTTTGGTTAAAAGAAAATGGGTAAGAAAGGATGATCCAAAGTGCTTGGTCATTCACACCGCACTAAGAATCGAAAGCACATCAAGATGGTATCTTGATAGTGGGTTCTCAAGGCACATGTCTGGTAAGAGGGAACTATTTGCACAACTTGAGGAAACTCAAGGTGGATATGTCACATTTGATGATGAAAACACCACCAAAATTCTTAGGATAGGAACCATAGTTGCCACCGGTATTCCACAACTCACTGAAACTCTTTTTGTGCAAGGTCTTAAGCATAATTTGGTTAGCATAAGCCAAATATATGATAAGGACTACCGAGTCCAATTCAAAAATGAAGGTTGCATGATCATGGATCATAAGAAGGGTGGCATTCTAGATGAAGGTGTAAGGATAAGTGACAATTGACGTCATAGATCCTCATTTTCAAGTAGGGGACACTTGTCTCATATCCCATAAGGATGAGACCAATCTTTGGCATCAAAGATTAGGCCATCTTAACTTTCAGGATCTTGCTAGGCTTAGCAAAAAATGAATAGTGAAGGACCATCCCAAGCTAAGCAAGATTGACAACCTATTATGCAAAGGTTGTCAAATGAGAAAACAAAGTAGAATCCTTCACAAGAATACCACAAAAATAGAGACATCTAGACCCCCCTAGAGTTTATCCACATGGACTTGGTTGGTCTTTCTAGAATAGAAAGTCTAGGTGGTAGAAAATATTTCATGGTGGTGGTTAATGATTTCTCAATATTTACTTGGGTAGCATTTCTAAAGGAGAAATTTGAGGCTTTCAATGAATTCTTAAACATTTGTAAGAGAATTCAAGTTGAAAAGGAATAAACCATCAAATACATTAGAAGCGACCATGGAAGGAAATTCGAGAATCACAAATTCTTGGATTGGTGTGATGAGATAAGAGTCAAGCCTAAGTTTTCAACTCATAAAACTTCACAACAAAATGGAGTGGCTAAAATGACAAAAAGAACTTTACTTGATATGGCTACATTTGTGCTTACAAGTAAAGACTTAGCCAAAAGATTTTAGGCTGAGGCAATTAGCACCACTTACTATGTCTCAAATTGAGTCTATCATAGACCTGGTATAGACAAAACAACCTATGAATTGTGGAGTGGGGAAAAGCCAATTGTTAAATACTTTAGAGTATTTGGCAGCACGTGTTATATCCTTAAGGATAAAGAACACCTTAGAAAAATTGACAAGAAAAGTGATGAGACTATTTTCCTTGGATACTCCAACACTAGTAGAGCCTACCGTGTCTATAAAAAAAGGACTCTCGCAATGGAAGAGTCAATCAATGTAGCGGTAGATGATCATGAGTCAACATAAGTACAAGTAGACGTACCTATTTTGTTATCAGATCATGAGGTTGAGACTTCACCTCTAAAAGAGATAAAAAAAATCTCAACAAGACCAAGAGAAACTCACATCTCAAACTAGCTTTGAGGAAGAAGTGGAAGAAGTTCAACCTCGTCCCAAGGAGAAGAAGCTCATCAAAGAATTATCTCGAGGTGACATTATTAGTGATCCAAACACTGAAGTAAAGACAAGGAGACAAATAGAAAACATTCTAAGTTATTTTTTTCTTCACATCCAAGATAGAGCTTAAACGAGTAAAGGAGGCTCTAAATGATCCAGATTAGATCATGGTCATGCAAGAGGAACTCAATCAGTTCAAAAGGAATGATGTGTGGTTCCTAACTAAGAAACCCTCTAATAAGAATGTCATTGGTACCAAATGGATCTTCAAGAACAAACATGATACAGTGACTAAAAATAAGGTTAGACTGGTGGCAAAGGGGTATGCCTAGATTGAGGGCATTAACTTTGAGAAGACATTTGCCCTTGTTTTTAGATTGGAGTCTATTAGGATTCTTTTGTCCACTACATGTCATTTAAAATTTAAATTATACCAAATGAACATTAAGAGTGCATTCCTAAATGGGATACTCCAAGAAGAAGTATACGTAGAGAAACCAAAGGCATTTGTAGACCCCCACTTCCCTAACTACGTATATAGGCTCAAGAAAGTACTTTATGGCCTTAAACAAGCCCTAAGGGCTTGGTATGAGAGGTTCACTGAATTCCTTCTTGATCACCATTTTGATAGGGGGATTGTGGACAAAACACTCTTCATTAAGAAACAAAATGGTCACATACTCATAGTATAAATCTATGTTAATGACATCATCTTTGGGTCCACAAGTGATGAAATGTCACATGGTTTTGCCTAAACAATAAAACCATAATTTGAGATGAGTATGAAAGGAGAACTTCAATTCTTCCTAGGTCTTCAAATGAAACAAACCAATAATGACATCTTCCTAAGCTAAATCAAGATTACTTAAGACCTTATAACAAAGTTTGGATTACAACAATCTAAACTAGTAAATACTCTAATCAACACAAGTGACAAGATCACCAAGGATCTTAATGATGCTGAGATAGATTCCACATACTATTAGAGTATTATAGGAAGCTTGCTTTACTTGACAACAACCTGGCCGGATATTTCCTTTAGTGTGGGTGCTTATGCAGGATATCAAGCATCACCAAAGGAATAACATCTCAAAGCGGCTAAAAGAATAATCCGCTATGTCCATGGCACATTGGACTTTGAGTTATGGTACCCATTTGACACCTCATATAAAATTACAGGATATTTAGATGCAGATTGGGCAAACAATGTGGAGGATCGCAAAAGCACAAGTGAAGGTTGCTTCTATATAAGCAACAGTCTCATTTCTTGGCATAATAAGAAACAAAACTCCATCTCATTGTCAACTGCATAGGATGAATACATTGCAACCGATAGTGGATGCACTCAACTCTTATGGGTGAAGAAAATGCTTAAAGACTATAAGCTGAGTTAAGACACCATGAGCTTATTTGTGGAAAACAAGAGTGCGATTAACATCTCAAAGAATCTGGTGCAACATTCGAAGATAAAATATATTAACATAAGGCACCATTTTATCTGATAACTTGTGAAAGAAAAAGTTGTGTCCCTAGACTATGTCAATACCGATAATCAATTGGTGACATCCTAACAAAGCCACTTGATTCTAAGAGGTTTGAATACCTCAGAGGTGCAATAGGACTGTGTAGACTCAGTTGACCTATCTATGGTTTCCAAAAATTGCAGTTTGGAAACTCTTGGTTCAAGCATGGATTAGGCATGGGTGGAACCCTCTAGAGTCAAACCACTAAATGCTCAATTTAGTCTACAGCCCCACAAGGCTCAGCATAGGAGGTTCAAATCATAAAAATTCCAAAAACATGAAAAATCACATTTTTTTCTATTTTAGGATTCCCTGATTGGTCAGGCACTTGGAAACTAATCAGGAGTCCTGACTAGTTAGGAGGAAATTTTCAGAAAAATATTTGCATGGGGTTTAAAAGAGCTCTGGTGCTCATTTTTTGGCTATTTTCCTCTCGCTTCTTCGTGCTCTACAACTCCTCCACTCCACCTTCTCCACCTTTGCTCAAATCTCTTCCAATCTTCCTAATGGTCATGGTTCACATCAAGAAAACCACCTCCAAGAAGCCTATGGGCTCCAAGTCGGCACCTTCACCTCCCACAAGGTCACAAACATCCTAGGCACCCAAATGACCATTAGTAGAGAAGCTAAACAAGGGTAAGGAACCGGCTGAGACCTCGTAAGATCTTGTCAAGCAATGCTCGAAGGGTCATAGGACAAATGTTGAGTCATTCTCCCTGTACAGAGATGCTGTAAGCTTAGCTCAGTTTGAAGTTTTGTTTACCTCTCATCACCTCATGAGCGAGAGGTTTGTCATGGATGAGGTTCTCCATACCACCCATTTCTATAAGGACTTGGTGTCGTGAGGATGGATGCCTCTGTTCCAACCATGTGGAATCATTCATGAGGAAGGGGTAAGACTCTTCTACTCAAATGGATTTGACCTAAACTTTACAACCTTTACTTCCCACACCTATGTGTATCACACACCCCTCCACATTAATCTAGACTTGATTGCCCATGTATTGGGTGTACCCCGTGTGTTTGGGAATGTAATCCCCTTTCTACAAGCTCTGTCCCCCACAAAGCAGAGGGCCCTACCACTTTGGATCTGTTTTAAGAATCACAACTGGGGCACCAGTCTCAAGATCACGAAATGTTGCTCATTGGTAAGATTTCTTCATCAGATCTTTACTTACAACTTGTATGCCACGACCCATCAACATTCAATCACATAACATCAGGCCTATTTTGTTGATGCCATTGTCGCCAAGAACCTTGTCGACCTTCCCTTTATCATTTTCTAAATGATGATGAAGGTTGCAAAGGTAACTCACCCCAAGGGATGCCTTACCCTTCCCTTGCTCGTGATCAAGATACTTGTGGATCAGAAAGTGTCGATCCCAAACTCTTCTAGGAAGAAGCGATAGTCAATGGACTTTGACCTACCCATGGGAGAGGGTGAGCATAAGTTAGAGGAGGCTGGCTCAGTTGTAGGGTCTACAGATGGAAATGCGAATGGTAATGGGGTGGACGTTAAGGCTGAAGGCTCTTCAAGTCTAGAGGGGTTTGAAGATGAATATGTCTATGATGATAGGTCAGACAAGTTAAAAGATGATGAGTGATCATCTAGTTTGGATCTCATGCTTAATTGTAGCCATGTCTATAAAGGTTTTTTGCTTGGATGATGTTTTCATTTGTTGACTAGACTGTTCTCAGTGTCTATTCACTAAGTATTCTAACATACTTGTACTTTTGAGATCTATTAATGCATATCCTTTATGATTCTTCAATTTGTGTAGGCCATCTCAATTATATAGTGTGAATTCGAGGCAAAAGGGGGAGAGATTCCAAAGATGCTATGTATGCAGAGATACATAGTTAGGGGGTGTTCCTTATGATTGAGGTTTGTGGGGTTTTCATAATTAGGGGTTAGTGGGGTCTTCAAATTTAGGGGGAGTATAACACCTAGCTAAATCCTAAATTAAAAGACTCAGACACTTACCTAACACTCTCACATCACATCATGCTCATATATTTCAATCTCTTCTATTTAAAAGGCCTGAGGAAGGTGTGTGTGTACTTTTTTGTAGGTATAGGTTAAGCAACTCAAGAGAATCAAGATCATAATGTTGATCACTTTGTAATTCTTATCCTTTGTCTATAATTGTTTTTTGGGAAGAATCCTTGTACTAGGAGTTTTACCATTAAATTGACAAAGGAGGAGATTGTTGAGTTATGGGTATCTAGTTTGTCAATCCCATGGTTAAAAATTTTATGTATGTCTTGCAAGAGTCCCAAATGTGCCAAAGATCATCAACTCAACATGAAGATTCAAGTGGACCAAAGACAAGAAGATCAAGACATGGAGTTGGGCCCTAAGTGCCCCATCCAAGCTAAGGTATATGCATGCATTCATATAGGCATTTAAGATGTAGGAGTAAGCCCCAAAGTGGCTTAGGCATGTGAATGGCTAATGACCCAATGCCCAGGTGACATGCCTAATTGATGACCCCTCCAAAAAAATCCCCTTTTCACACATTAGAGGACTCCTTGACCAGTCTCAAAGTGCTTGACCAGCCAGGAGTCTTAGACTATGGCTCTAGAAAAAGATCAGTTAGGATGCCCATTTTGCCCTGATCGATCAGGTGAAAGGGCCTAACTGGTTTTCAAGTGCTTAACCGGTCTTGGCTTGACCAATCTCCAAGTGCATGACCGATTAGGACACTCAGGCACATGCACCCAAGGGAGTTTCCCCTTAAGGCCTGATCGGTCTCTAAGTGCCTGACCGGTCAGGGGTGCGAATCAGGCATATCAAAACTCCATTTTTTTTTATGAAGGACCATCATTATTTGCCCATTTTGGGAGATTCCAATCTCATTGTTGAGAGTAGATTCCATCCACTATAAAAGGGAAAGTTTTCCTTTAGGGAAAATACTTCAAGCATTTCAAAGAGGGTAAGAATTCTTGTCAAATTGGAGCCTCCATTGAAGAAAAATCCTCTTATCCACTATTTTGAGCTTTAAAGTCATTCTACCTTGTGAGAAACACACTCTTTACTATACTCTCTCTCTCTCTCTACCATTAGCTAGTATTCTTGAAGAGAGTCACTTGTGGGTTGTTCCAAGAGGAAACCCTAGCTTGGTTAAGTTCTAGGAGCTTAAGAACCAAGGCTTGAAGTATTGTGGGTGAACTAAGACACATTAGCCAACAAGGAGCACTCTCACTTGGTATAATAGCATCATCACCCATATTATGGTAATATTTGCTTACCCTTTGCATTCATTTACATATTCTCTTTGCTTTGCTTCCATCGGAGACATTGAGTGTATTGTGTAGCTTGCCAATAGCAAATAGATTAGGTTTTGTATGTTTTTTACCTAGATTGTATTAGGAAATCTAAATGAAATGTATACCTAAGCTTGGTAGTGAGCTTTAGAAGAGTGGACGTAGGCCATCGTGCCAAACCACTATAAATCTCATGTTGTGGATTGATTGTGTGTTTGCTTATCTTTTTACTATTAAGCTTGTAGGTGCTTGTGCACACCACATGTTTGACAATATTCTTAAGTAGACACTTTAAAGCACACACTCGATTGGTTTAATTCTAAGAAGGCTAAAATTAAATTAAAATCAATCCTAACATCTCAAACGGGGGGTTAAAGAAATTTAGAAATCCTACTCACCCCCATCTAGGATAAATCTGTGGTATTTCAACATGTTTTTGCCCTAAATTCGTATGGGAGCCATTTCTGATGAAATAAAACACTTTAGTTGTCCTAATTATATCTAAAAACATTGGAAAGAAAGAAAGAAAGAAGACTTTTGGGAGAAAGAAGAAAAGAAGCCTAATTTGGCAAAAGTAAGTCATGGAAACTCTCTCCATGAGAGATTCCCAATTATTTTTAGTGTTTTCTTCTAGTTCTTCACTAGATCTCACTAGTTTTGGTGTTTTACACCATCTTATTTTAGAGAAAGAGGATTTAGAAAGTGTTTTGAAGAGAATGATCAAAGAAAAGGAAGCTCTATAAGAGAAATTGTAGATTCAAGAAGCATTAGGGTAAGTGATTGTATATGATTTACTCTTGTTTTAACTCCTAGGATCTTAGTTCTTTGCTTCTTAAACCCTTGTTTTGAAGTTTTGATGTAAAATCTCCATGGATTACAAGGTTTAAGGTATATAAATGGTTTTGTCTTACATGTTTATGGTCTATCTTTCTAGAATCTTATAGATCCTTGTTTATCCATATTATTTTCAAATGGCTCTATATTCTCCATGTTATAATCTTAGAATCCCTAATTTTTATGTTGAGATTTATGTCTATTTGAGAGCTTTGGTTGCCAAAATATGTACATTCCAATAATGCTTTCTTAAGAAGATTTACATAATGATTTATATGGATTCCTAAAGATTTAAAGTATTTTCATCATTATGCCTCATTCCATAGTGGTATTCGTACTGAAATGTCTCTGCATTCCATAGATTTTTATATTTCTCTAGTTGGGCTAAGCATATTATATTTCCATGCATTTGTCATGCCCTATATTTTGCATCTTTATCAATTGTTCTCAAGATTTAAACCATGGAATTTTATTAGCTTGTACCTTTGTATTCCGAAGGCTTATAGATTTGCATATCGATTATTCTTATGAAAGCTTTGATCGAACATGCATATGTTTTGATTTGTGATACCCTTCCATTGGGGTAAATCAATAGTATGGCCTTTCTCTTGGGGATTGTACAATGATGTGATACCCTTCCCTTAGGGTTAATCAATGGACAGGCCCTTGTCTTAGAGAATTATATGGGGACTAAACCCTTTTCCTGGAGGAACAATGTGAGGACTACTCTTTTTCTAGGGGAATGATATAGGGACTACCATTATCCTAGGAGACTTATGTGAGGACTAGACCCTTGTCCTTGGGGATAATGTGAGGAGTACCTTTGTCCTAGGGGAATTATGTGAGGACTAGACCCTGTTGTCCTTAGGGAATAATTAAGGACTAAACCCTCTTATGGGTTAAAATTTGAAATCAGTTTTACAACAATTAGTAAACCATTTGTTTGATTTGAAAGGAGATCAACACATGTTCAATATTAAAGAGTGTTCTGAAAGTGTTTTGTTTTGAAAGAATGAAAAGGCATATGTTTTGAAGAATTGTAGTTTTCATACTACATATGTTTTGTACCATATTAGTTAACCATACTTTCATTAATGTATGGTTTCTGTTTTGTTATCAATTTGTACTAATACATGCATTTCTACATTTGTTTTGAAACTTTTTACTGTCATGATCAGCTTAACCCCTCTTCCGTGTATATTTTGTACAACGGGCCATGGACTTACCCATCCATATCATTTTTAAGATTAAAGGTAAGAAGAGAAGCTAAGAAGATAGGAAGCATGACATGAGAGTTGCGTAGGCCTCAGTTTTTTGGAGATAAGACATTGGGCTTGTGCCCCTTTATATTTTTGTTTGAGACTTGTATTTGAGATCATTTTGAAACAGTTAAGGATTCATGTAATGTTGCGCCCCAAAACCCATACCAATAGGACCATGAATTTCGGCACGTGACATTAACACATTCATTCATTAACACATAATCTCTTGTAAATATTTTTTCTCCTTTTTCATTTACTTTCACATTCATACATCACAAAATAATACATTAATCATAACCCATTAATCACATCCATCTCATCACATTCCCACAAGTCTAACCTATAAACAAATCTATATTTCATAATAATCATCCATAAAACATAACTTGACATTTCAATCCAAATAATCTATAGTCTGACATTAACTAAAATAAAATAAACCCAAATACTAAAATCCACTAATTTATTACATCCTTTCAAATAAACTAAACTAAAATGAATATCATGTCTCTAAATTGAAATAAATCTCAAAGTCTCATAGCATGAATAAACTCCATTTGATCTCAAATCCTCTCTATCTGGAGCTACTACTTTGTGATCTCCTCATCATCTATGTATCAATTCGGGGTAAGCTTAACAAACTTAATAAGAAAATAGATAAACTATATGAAACATGGATCAAGACTTAGCACGATTTCATAAATTTAAACAGATAGTTGCATATACATTACAAAATACAGATCTAAATAGTTATAAACAATACTATGCTGAAAAACAATTAGATAAAATCAAAGTAGATATATGAGACAAATCCAAAACAATGTAATAACAATGAAGAGTCAATAACAAAGTTAAGATAATGCAATAGCATATCAATCTGATCACTTAGCCATTACACTACACACAATTTAATCATCGGTGAGAAGGGCCGATGGTTCACCAATTTAATCCCCAGTGATAGGGCTGATAAGTTCACTAATTTAATCCATGGTGAGAGGTCCGATTCAATCACACCTACACTCCGGTGTGAGGAGTCTACTATCTCACCCCTAGTAGCAAATGATAACTTCACCAATTTAATCTCCGATGAGAGAGCCAATATTCAACACCATAAACTAGGTGAAGTGGGTATCATCAAATAATCCCCTTGATGATAGAGGGTGGCTTCATTCATAAACAATATTAATCTTTTTATACAATTATATTTTCAAAACATAACTATCAATCATACAGCTCATAGCAATAATTTAATTTTAAACAAAACAATAGAGATGCTTGATCCATTGAAACACAACTAAGAAGCACTTTGTAAAACAATGAGAATACTTATTTATCAAGCTTAAAACATTAGTTCATAGCCTATAGAATATGGAATCAATCTTAACAAATTCTTTTCTTATTTAAAAAAATCATTGGAAACATCACTTTTAATTAAAAAACTTACCATCTTATAGAGAACTTATGAAAACAACTCTTTTCTTTGCAAAACATAATTTTACATGAATACTAACCAAAATCCCTCTTCAAAACTTACAGTTTCTTTATAAAATCATGGGGGTATTCAATAATAATAAGTAAATCATATAGAACGATTTCAAAACCGAGGTAGACAATGATCTTTGCATGTAAAAGAATGAAAATAGAGCATATCTTATAGATACTTTCATAAACCAGGTTGTTCTTTGCAAAATAAGAGTTCTAAGAACCTAAATGATTCAAAACTAAAGCAAAACAAGAATACTCCTTTGCAAAATGAGATTAATAGAGATCTAAGAACCCAAGGAATGAAAATTAAGGCATAGTTTAACTATTTTCTTACCTTTTCACTTGCAAATTCGTTCCTAAGCTCTAAGTTCTTTGGAAATCCCAAAATCCCTTGCAAACCAAGCTTTTCTCTTCCTTGATTCATTTCTGAGGTTTCTATGTTGAATTAGGTTGACTTCTAATACTTACCTAGACTCTACAAGATCCCTATGTGAAGTAGAAACCTTACCAAGTCGAAAACAAAAGTTTTTCAGTTCAAAAAGTTCATTCTTGTCGTGATTCGAGCATTCTACAACACATTCGAGCACTCAAATTTACATGTTTGAGCGCTTAGAAACCCATTCGAGTGCTCGGACTTGCACAATCCCATTTTCCCGAATGTTGTATGGATTCAAGCACGTGAATGCATGTTTGAGTGCTCAGAATTCCCATATTTTCCTAGTTCTGACACATTATATTAAAACACTCATAACTTTTTCTAGGGAACTTTGAGACATTTTCATTGAAATAAAATTTTCTCACTAATTCTTTCGACGTTTTTACTAGTGTATCTCTAAAGTTATACAAGTTAATAGCTCAATATAAACGTGTTTAAATCGCTCTAAGTGTGTGCAAAACAAGTGACCACGTGGGTACGATATATATACGGGGTGTTATATATATATATATATATATATATGCGGGGTGTTACACTCTCCGCCCTTAAAATAAATTCAGTCCTCTGAATTTGGCGTACCTTAAGTGCAGAACAAGTGTGGATACTTTTTCCTTATCTCATCTTCTCCCTCCCATGTTGCTTTTTCTTTCAAATGGTTTCTCTATAGTACTTTCACATACGGATTCACCTTTGAACGTAGAAATTGTTCTTCAGTGTCTAAAATCTAAATTAGTTGCTCATCATATGATAAGTCCTCATTGATTTGAAGTGGTTCAAACTCTAACACATAATATTGATCATGCATTTATTTTCTCAACATGGATACATGAAATACATTGTGGATATGTGACAAATCCGACTGTAACGCTATAAGTAAGATCACCCATCTTAAAATCTCAAATGATTCAATGAACCTAGGACTTAGTTTTCCTTTCTTTTTGAACCTCATAATACCCTTTGATGGTAACACCTTCAGAAATACATGCTTTCCAATATGAAACTCTAGTTCTCATCTTCTTTGATCTATATAACTTTTCTAGCTGCTTTGTGCAGCAAACAATCTCTCACGGATAACTCGAATCTTCTCAATTGTCACCTAAACTAATTCAGGTCCAAGTAACTTTCTTTCACTAACCTCTTCCCAACATATAGGTGTCCTGCATTTTCTTTCATACAAAGCTTCGAATGGTGTCATTTGTATGCTAGCTTGGTAACTATTATTGTAAGAAAATTAGATCAATGGTAAATGATATCCAAACTTGCTTTTAAATCAATTACACAAGCTCTCAGCATGTCCTCTAAGGTATGTATAGTCCATTCTGACTACCCATCTGATTGCAGATGAAAAGAAGTACTAAAATTCAACTTCGTTCCCATAACTTGCTACAAACTATTCGAGAATCTTGAGGTGAATCGTGGATCACAATCTAAAACTATCCCAACTATAATACCATATAGTTTCACCAACTCATTAATGTACAACTTGGCTAACTTATCAAGTGAGTAGTTTACCTTAATAGGTAAGAAATGAGTGGACTCAGTTAGTCGGTCCACAATAACCCAGATAGAATTGAATCCCTTCCTAGTCTTTGGTAGTCCACTAACAAAGTCCATAGATATGTTTTCTCATTTCCATTAAGGAATTTTCAATGCTTGGAGCTACCCTACTGGCTTCTGGTGCTTTTCTTTCACAAGTTGACAAATCAAATATTTGGATACAAAATCTGTAATTTCCCGCTTCATGTTGTTCTACCAATAGTATTCTTTCAGGTCCTTATAATCTTTGTACTCCCTAGATGAATTGAATATGTTGTTCCATATGCCTCTTCCACGATCTCTCTTTTGAGTTTGGGGTCATTAGGCACACACAACCTTTTGCTATACCATAAAGAATCATCTTATTGGATTGCAAAGTCTATTTTTTATCCTTTGTTGACCTCTTCTATTATCTTTTGAATTTGGGGATCTGAACTCTAAGCTGTCTTGATCTTATCATTCAACACAGACTGTACTCTAAGGTGTGCCATAACACATGTCAAATCGCTAAAAGATTTTTGACTCAATGCATTAGCAACCACATTGGTTTTATTAGGATGATAGAGAATACTGCAATCTTATCCTTAATTAACTTAAGCCATCTTTTCTGCCTCAAATATAGATCCTTTTGTGAAAAGAAATATTTCAAACTCTTGTGATCTATATAAATCTCACAAGGTCTTCCATACAAGTAATGCCTCCATATCTTTAATGTAAAAACAACCGCAATTAATTCCAAATCATGAGTTAGGTAATTTTACTCATAAGGCTTAAGCTGACTAAAGACATAGGCAATAACTTTCTCATCTTGCATCAAAACACAACCCAAACCTTTTTTGGATATATCATTGTAGATCACATACTTTTCTCATGTGCCTTACGGTAATGTAAGGACCAGTGTAGAAACCAAACAATCATTTAGTTCTTAGAAATCGTGCTTACATGCCTCATTCTAGTCGAACTTGGCATTCTTTTATGTCAGCTTAGTCAATGGTCCAGACATGCTAGAAAATTCTTCCATGAATCTTCTGTAGTAATAAACCAATCCTAGAAAACTACAAATCTCAGTCACATTAGTAGGTTTAGACTAATTAACCACTATCTCTATCTTCTTGGGATCTACATAAATTCCCTCTTTTGAGATTACATGTCCCAAGAAAACCACTTTGTCTAATCAAAACTATTGATGTATGTCAATCTCATGGTTAATTGGGTAGCGCTAGGAGTCTTGTAAGTGTCTAATGATCTCACAAGTTGAAGCCAAGAAGGACCAAAGACACAAAGAAGAGTGCCTTAAAATGAACCTAGATATGGTTAGGTCTCACATAAATACCAAAGTGAAAACCCCAATTCAGTGCCCAAATCAAAAGTTTAGAATTTAGGAGTCGAAACCGATTGTAGATCTCACAATCAACTTCGCACCTGAGCTTTGACTCAGTTTGAACCTGTCGAGCCCAAAACCGATTACAATATGAGTTTTAGGAAAATTTCCCAAAATTGAAATCATTTTCAAAACTCACAATCAATTTGGAGTATGTTGCATAGCTAAAATCGATTGCATAATCTGAAATCAATTTCGAGTCCAAATCGGTTTCGGATAAGCAATCGGTTTGGAGGAAAATTTTGGAATGTAGTTTTAACATGAAATCTAAGGAGAGATTTTCGAAATTTAAACTCCATTTTTCATATCCAAATGTCCAAAAAGCTCTTATTTATGAAATATTCCAATCCTAAGGCCATGGGTGCTCCTCCCTTCTATAAAAGGTAACTTTTCCTTTTAGGATAAAAAATCTCCAACACTCCAAGCATTCTTTGAGAGAGCTCAGAGGCATAACATTTTGAGAGCCTTTTCCACTGTGTAAAACTACATTGCCTTCAAATTTTGAGCTTGAGTAGCTAGCATACTATACTATATTCTCTCTCTCTTTCTCTCCTCTTGAGCACTACTTTACTACTATTGAGGAGA
>JAOXJP010046412.1:0-16204 GCA_025762735.1 Platanus orientalis
GCCATGCAAGAGGAACTAAATCAATTCCAAAGGAATGATGTATGGTTTCTCACAGAAAGGCCTATTGACAAGAATGTCATTAGTACCAAATGGATCTTTAAGAACAAACATGATGAGCATGGTACAATGACAAGGAATAAGGCCAAACTAGTTACAAAGGGGTATGCCCAGATTAAAGGCATTGATTTTGACGAGACACTTGCCCTTTTTACAAGGTTAGAGTCCATTAGGATCCTCTTATCCATAGAATGTTATTAGAAATTCAAGCTATATCAAATAGATGTCAAGAGTGCATTCCTGAATGAAATTCTCTAAGAGGAAGTATACGTTAAGTCACCTGAGGGATTTGTGGACCCCCACTTGCCTAATTATGTATACCAATTCAAGAAGGCTTTGTATGGTCTCAAACAAGCTCCAAGAGCTTTGTATGAAAGACTCATGAAGTTTCTTCTTGATCACCATTTTCATTGAGGAAGTGTGGACAAAACACTCTTCGTAAAGAATCAAAATGGTCATATAATCATTGCTCAAATCTATTTAGATGATATTATTTTTAAGTCTACCAGTGAAGAGATGTCTCATGATTTTGCCCAAACAATGAAATCATAATTTGAGATGAGTATGGAAGGAGAACTAAGGTTCTTCCTTGGTCTTCAAATGAAACAAACAAAGGATGACATTTTCTTATGTCAAACCAAGTTTGTAAAATACCTAGTATCCAAGTTTAGATTGCATGAATCCAAACTGGCTAGCACATAGGAGCATTATTGGGAGCTTACTCTACTTGATTGGGAGTAGACCAGACATTGCATTCAGTGTAGGTGCATGTGCTAGATACCAAGCTGCTCCTAATGAGTCACATCTTAAGGTAGCTAAGAGGATTATTCAGTATGTCCATAGGACTACGGAGTTTGAGTTATGGTACCCATTTGACACCACATCTGAGATTGCGAGGTAGTCAAATGTGGATTAGGTAGGCAATGTGGAGGATCACAAAAGCATGAGTGGAAGTTACTTTTATGTTGGCAACAGTCTCATTTCTTGGCATAGCAAGAAACAAAACTCTATCTCTCTGTCAACTGTCGAAGCTAAGTATATTGTAGCTAGCAGTAGATGCACTCAACTTCTCTAGATGAAGCAAATGCTCAGAGATTATGAGTTGTCACAAGAAACAATGAACTTGTTCGTTGATAACAAGAATGCAGTTAACATTTCTAAGAACTCGGTTCATCACTTAATGACCAAACACATAGACATTAGGCATCACTTCATCAGGAAATTGGTGGGGAGAAAGTGGTGTCATTAGATCATATGAATATAGAGGACCAGTTGGCAGATATTCTAACAAAACTCCTTGACTCAAGGAGGTTTAAATATCTGAGGAATCCCATAGGGTTGTGTGCCTTGGGATGAGTCCCTATGACTTATACCCAAGTGTTTAGGGTCTAGTGGATGTGACCAAGCACATAGACCAGGAGTGGTGTCCACTCCTAGCACACATAAGCTGTAATTAAGGAAGTGCAACATGTGTGATTGATCACAGGGTTTGTGATTGATCATGAGGTATGATCGATCATAAACCCCATGATTAATCATGAGGGTAGTTTTGTCAAAAAAATCGTAAGCGAATTTGAACCCTCTTTAAAGCCCTCACAATGCGTTTTCCCTCATTTTCACTAGTTCATTCACCAAAGATGAGGCATTTTAGCTTCCATTGACATCTGAGCTCTCCAACATTTTGGTTCATTCACTCGACATGTTTCTCTCTCTCTCTCAATCGATTGATCATCCTCTCCTCTGCTATAAATTGGAGGTTTCCCCTCATTCTTCTCACCAATCCATAATGGTTCAGAAGAAATTAGCAACCAGGGCTTCCAAATCATCTAAAGGAGGTGCATCTCAGGTAACTCTACCTCCTACTATAGACTGAGGCAAACGGCTAATGGATGAAAGCTCTTAAAGGAGGAAGAGAACCAAGGGCCACAAGGAAGACAGTCTTTCTCCCTTCCCTGATAGCAAGGCATTGGAATCATTTGAGAACATCTTCTCAAAATGTCAGTTCATCATCAAAAGGAATATGGATGTGGAGGTGTACGAGTAGATGCGTGCTCATGGGTGGCTCCCATACTTCGATCTCCAGGGACCCATCCAAGATGAGGGGATCCGGATCTTCTACTCTAATCTATTTGGAGAGAACAACTAAGATAACTCTTTTTACTCCATAGTCTATGATTACCCGATCATTGTGAATCCCGAGTATGTGGCTAAGATTTTTTGGATTCCACGAGAGGCAGAAGGGATAGCATTTCCATTTAAGCAAACCCTGGTAAAGAAGATAGAGATGACTGACCATCTGTGTATCCATCACGTCAGTTGGGGCACGAAGCTCTTCCATAGGTTCTACAAGCCCCTAGTCAAGTTCTATGGGCATGTGTTGTCCTACAATCTTATTTCAACGAACCACTGGAATGATCCCACTCTCCAGACGGCCTATTTCATAGATAACATCATCAAGGGGCCTAAGATAGACATCCCTGCAATCATATGCTATGTCATCCTTGGAAGTATTCCCTTTTTGGTGCTCATAACCAAGATCCTTGCGCCATACAAGGTGCCGTTTCATGTACTAGCACCAATAAAGCATCCCAATCCTCCCTTCACCATTGGGAGTTTGAGCCAGATACACCTTGTGGAAAAAGTCAGTTACTCGCGCAAGAAAGGGGTCAAACTGAACCCGACCACGGCTACATTGGCCTCTACTAAAGCCACAATGATGTCCCTGTTATACATAGTACTCAGGAAGCTTACCAGGGTTCTTTGCAACCAGAAGAGGAACATGACCAACTTGAAGTTGGTGGTAGCTAGAGTCTCCACTCCCAAAGACCTGTTGTCCTTGAATTGGCCAGTGACAACATGACCAATTATCCCCCTAAGGAGTTCACTGAAGAGGATGGCACAGCTCAGGGCACGGGAGGTGAGGATGGAGGTTTGGAGTCTGTTAATGATCATTGGGAGGGTGATCATGATGATGATGTGGAGGGTCATGCCATGAGAGTTTAGCCTAAGGGCTTGGAGTATGAGAAGGAAGATGATTAGCTTCCCTTATTTTGTCTTGTGGTGCTTGTTGTTAGACCACAATTGTCATTTTTTCTTCTCCAGATGATAGTCATTTTTTTGTATTGGCTAAGGGCCTTTTGGACTTATCATCAATGAACTGAATTTTTTGTCTAGCATGTTATTCAAATTCTCTATTTTTTTATCTTCGGATTTTTGCTAGACTTTGCTAATTACATGGCAAAATGGGGGAGAAATTTTGGCATTGGCCATGAGAGGGAACTATATGTATGGAATATGGGGGAGCATCGCCATTATACTTGTGGAACAAGTATAAGTATGTGGGGTTGTGTACTTATGGGGGAGAAAGTATAGAGAGGAGTGTTACCTATGCAAAGGTAAACACTTAAGAACCTTGAATACATTGAAGATGCCAGCTTGCTAAGTTGGTAAAGTTTGTGGGTGTTGTACCATACTTGGGTTCAAAACCCGTCTTCATCTACTTACCTGTCAAAAAAAAAAACCTTGTATACATTATGGGGGAGCATATAAAATTTGGGGGAACTGCAAATATTGCTAATATATTTTTGCCAATACTAAAATTAAAATGTACACATTCATATTGCATTGGCATGTCATGTTACTCATATGCACACTTTTACATGCTTTTATATTTTATACTTCATATATGGCTTGAGGAAGGTATATGTGTTTGTGTGTGCATATGTTGATGAGCAATTCAAGATACTTAAAGTGCTAAATGTAATTTTTATTTTTATGTATCTTGTATTGGAGGCGATTGACATGTATTTCGAGGGTTTGGGTAGTAAGCCCTTATGTTGTATATGGGGTTAAGGCATTTGTGCCTATTGATGTAATTTAGGGGAATGGGAAAGTGTGTCAAATGGCAATGGCCAAGAATATGGTTTTTTTCGAGGAATTGACAAATGGGGAGATTGATGATGCAAAGACATCATTTATCAAATCCATGGGCAAAAGTGTGGAAGAAGCTCCAACATGTCAAGCCTTGAAGACCGAGACTCAAGCTAGATTACAACTTCCAAGAAGGTAAAGGCATACATGTAGCTTCATAGGGATTATGTAGTATGACCCTAGGCATGTCCAAACATATGGTTGAATGCCCCAAATTGACCCCAAGAGGATATGGACCTTCCCAAGATGTACACAATAGTGTAATCACATAATTCACTATGTGTGACCAAGCACAAACCCCATGATCAATCATAGTGTAGAATCCAGACTCGTGATTGATCATAAAGCCCATGATCAATCACACTCAAAGTTTTTGACCTTCTGAGGACTAGGCCCCTTCTATATGACCTATCACAACTTGGGTCCTACCAGCCTCGTGATCGATCATAAAGCCCATGATCGATCACAGCATGGTTGTGACTTAAAGTGTGGCCCACACCACTCGACACCCCCCGACCATGGTTTGAAGCTTATGAGAAAATGACCTATGACCGATCATAAACCCCATGATCAGTCACGAATCTGGATGTTGGGATTCTACCATTTTCTCTGTTTTAAATGAATGAACAGTTTTTCTTACCCATTTGAAAAGATTCTAATCCTAGGATTACGAGTCTTTTTCATCCTCTATAAAAGAAAATGATTCCCATTAGGGTAGACAATCTTCAAGCATTCAAGAGAGTATTATTTACTTTGCTAAATAGAGCCTCCAAGGGTGAGAAATCCTATTCCTCCATTGCTTGAGCTACAAGCTTGAAAGTTCATTAAGAAAGTCTCTCTTTGTTCCCTCTCAGCATATATTAGCTAATATCTACTTGAGAGGTGTAGTTTGGGTTATCCCTTGAGAAAACCCTCTTTATGGTTGGCCTAGCCTAAGAAGCTTTAGTGCCATAGCTTGAAGAAGAAGTGGGTGCATAAGGCAAACCATCTCAACAAGGAGCACTCCCACATGT
Source organism: Platanus orientalis (assembly GCA_025762735.1). Lineage (NCBI taxonomy): Eukaryota > Viridiplantae > Streptophyta > Magnoliopsida > Proteales > Platanaceae > Platanus > Platanus orientalis. The sequence goes on from JAOXJP010046412.1 coordinate 5,001, forward strand.
GGTAAGAACAACCACATCAACCAACTTAATGGTAATATTTTATATTCATTGTGCATTCATTTGCATATTCATTCATCATCTATTGACTTGCTTCCACCGTAGACACTGAAAGCTTTACTACCTCTACCAGAGACACCGGAAGTAGTGCACCTTTGTCGGAGACACCGAGTGTTGTGTAGCTTGCTTGTAAGCAAGTAGTGAGGTTTTGTATGTTGACCTAGGTTGTATGTGACAATATAAATAAAATATACTTAAGCTCATACTGAGCTTTAGAAGAGTGGATGTAGGCCTTAGTGTCAAACCACTATAAATCCTGTGTTGTGGATTGAATATGTGATTGCTTGTCTCTCTTAGTTGTGCATATATTTCTCATCGTTTGCATCATGTTTGTTTAAATACTTGAGTAAGCACTACTGATGCACACACTCACTTAAGAATATTGAAATCAATCCCAACATTGGTAAGAAATGGTAGAACAAATTTGATATCCTATTCACCACCCCCCTCTAGGATAACATTAGAGACATTTCAGGTTAGATTTTACCTTCTTGTTTAAATTTTGAATAACTCTCACCCTTTTGCTTAATATACTTAAATGTGAATTCCTTAGACAAGTAGATATTGCACACGTAAGGTGAACCAAACCATTCCATTTCATTAATAAAAACATAATTACATCCATGTCTTTAATAAATAAATAAATAAGAGAAATAAACACAATTTTTTACAAACTTTCTCAAAATAAAAGAAATACATCAATCCCTCCCTAATCCTCATCAGAAGAGGCTACCAGATGGATAGTCCCCTTCTTACCCCTAGTCTTCCTAGTGTATGACTTGCCCACTCCAAAGTGAATGGAGTCATCACCGCAAGGTAGAGCTGTAGTCTCTCCCTACTTAATGGAACATGTTCCCTCTACCATCTGTAGAGGAGGTGCATCATCAACTCCATCTCATCCCAGGCCCGTGGGTCCACCAATCTTAACCCCAGCTGGTGTAAGGGAAACCTCCTCCTCATGGAACTCACCTACCCTTGGGACAAGAATCTAGGCTAGTAGCTACAAAGAAATTAAAAAAAAAAAGTCAAAAAGAAAGAAGAAGGAAATATAAGCAAACATATTAATGTAGTTTTTGAATTAAATTCATACCTCTTCAACCTCCTTCCTATGCCCCTCCTTTAGGGTGGAGATCTCAATCTAATGAGCCTGGTGTTGTTGCCCAACTAGGGCAAAGCACCATGCTAACTACTGGAGGGCACTCATGTACACTAAAATGTCTATAAAGTTATCCTAGAGGGAGGTGAATAGGATATCAAAAAAAATTTACCCTGTCTTGCCAATTTTGGGATTGATTTTAATCTTCTTATATTAGTTCAAGTGTGTATATGCAACAATGTGCTTACTCAAGTATTTAGACAAGCACATAATGAGCAATATTGGATACAAGCACAACTACAAAGAGAAACAACCACACACTCAATCCACAAAAGATTTATAGTGGTTTGACACAAAGGCTTACATCCATTCTTCTAAAACTCAGTACCAAGCTTAGATATATTTCATTTAGATTATCACACACAACCTAGCTCAATATAAAAAACCTAACTACTTGCTCACAAGTAAGCTACACAACAACACTGTGTCTCCGATGAGTGTGTACTACTTTCGATGTCTCTAGTAGAGGTAGTAAAGCTTTTGATGTCTTTAGTGAAAGAAAAGCAATAAAAAATGAATGAATATGCAAATGAATGCAAAATGAATAACAAGTATTACCACTAAGATGGTTGATGTTGTTGTTCTTACCATATATAGGAGTGCTCCTTGTTGAGCTGGTTTGTCATATATACCCACTTCTTCTTTAAGCTATGGTACTAAAGCTTCTTGAGCTAGGCCAACCATAAAGGGGTTTTCATAAGGGATAACCCAAACCACACCTTTTAAGTAAATGCTAAGTTGAGCTAAGAGGGAACCAAGAGAGATTTTCTTGAGGAACTTTCAAGCTTGGAGCTCAAGCAATAAAGGAAGAGGATTTTTCACCCTTGGAGGCTTTTTTAGTAAAGAAAATATCACTCTCTTGAATGCTTGAAGATTATGTTTTACCCTAAAGGAAAACTTTCCTTTTATAGACGATGAAAAAGGGTCATAATTCTTGGATTGAAATCTTTTCAAACTGGTAAGAGAAAATAGTCATCTATTCAAAATGGAGTTTTGACGGACTTTCAAAACTCACTGTCATGATCGATCATGGGGTCAATTTTCATGACCTCTAAAATATGTTGGGGGTGTCACTAGGGTGTGGGTCCAAGTTTAAGTCACAACCAGTCCATGATACTTTGTGATCGATCATGGGGCTTTTGGAACTCATGTCATGATCGATCATGGAGAAGAGGCCTAGTCTTCAGGTGGCCCAAAACTCTGTTTGCGATTGATCACAAATAGTGAATTCTCCATATCTCTGATTCGTGATCGATGATGGGGTTTGTGATCAATCACGAACATTGAATTTTGTTTCTTCACTATTTTGTGATACTTGGGAGGTCCACATCCTCTTAGGATCATTTTGGGGAATCAACCATGTGTGGGGACATATTTAAGGGAATCAACCATGCCAATGCCTTAAACCCAACATTACATCATAGGGGCACATTGTCCAATTCCCCTGAAATACATGCCAATCACCTCCAATACAAGATACACACACAAAAAAAAAATTAAACCTTAAGGTATCTTGACATGCTCATCAACACCTGCACACAACAACACACATACCTTCCCTAAGCCAGTGTGAAGTATATATTCTAAAAACATGTAAAAATGTGCACATAAGTAAACTTCACAAGCCAATGCAATATAAATGTGTTCATTTTAGTTTTAAGATTGGCAACTAGTAACAAAAGTTATTTTTCTTAAGGATTGGCAATTTGTTGTATTTACCCCATAATTGTATGCTCCACCATAGAGAATACAAGCTTTTAAGTATAAACTTTCGCAAAAGTTTGACACTTTATCTATACTTTCTCCCCCATAAGTATAGAATCTCATGTGCTCTCCCTCATGGAAAGTCATACTCCCCCACAATGCATATTACTTCCTCTCATGGCCAATGCCAAGTATGCAATTTTTCTCCCCATTTTTTTCATGAATTGGCAAAGTTTAGCAAAAATCATACGTGAAGAACATATGAAATAAAATAGGGTTAAACAAAAAACAATCAGTCATTCTATTAGTGATAGTCAAAGTGATGACAATTATTGTAAACAAAGTCATATAACCCATGACCAGTACATATGAACAACAAACAAAAAAATACTATCATAAAAAAATCAAAGACAATGACCACTATGGCCTCAAGAAAGCGCCACAAACAAAACCAAGAGTTTCCTAGTCATCTCCCTCCTCCTCAACTCTCTCAACCTCTTCCGCATCATCCTTCTGATCACATGCCCCATGATTGCCAACAGACTCATCGCCTCCATCCTCATCATTCCCTCCCTGTTCTGTGTTGTCCTCATCTGTCACATCAATGAACTCCTCATCTGAGTAGTCAACCATACTATCACTAGCTGATTCAAGAACTAGAGGGTTCTTGGGAGTAGAAATCCTAGTTGCGACCAACTTCAAGTTGGCAATTTCCTCCTTTAGTTGCAAACAACCCTAGAGAGCTTCCTGATGACTGTGTACATCAGGGACATCAGTGTAGCCTTGGTGAAGGCCAATGCAGCCTTGGCCGGGTTCAATTTAACACTTTTCTGCCTTGGGCTAGTGATATCTTCAACCAACTTCATGCGGCTTAAATCTCAATCGTTAAGGGAGGAGTAGGACTCTTCATTTGAGCCAGAACTCAGAAAGGCACCTTGTATGCCGTGAGAATCTTGGTGATGAGTACAAGGAAAGGGATGCTCCCTGTGGAGTGTTTGACATTTGCAATCTTGAGGATCACATAGTAAACGACCATGGTGAGATCAATCTTTAGCCCCTCGAGGATGTTGTCTATGAGGTAGGCTGTTTGGAGGGTGAGGTTGTAGGAGAACACTTGCCCAAGAAATTTCACAGTGGGCTTGTAATACTTATAAGGGAATTTGGTACCCCAACTGACATACTGTGTGCACAGATGACCAGTCAAATCTCCTTTCTCTGTAGGGGTGAGCTTCTTAATGGAAAACTCTATACCTTCTGCTTCCCACTAAATCTTGAGCAGCCGGGCAACGTAATCCGGATTCACGACAATGGGACATCCGTACATAATGGAGTAGAAGGAGTTGTCCCGATTGTTCTCCCCAAATACATTGGAGTAGAAAATCCACACTTCATCATCTTGGATGGGTCCCTAGAGATTGAAGTAGGGAAGCCACCCACGAGCCATCATTTACTCGTGAAGCTCCTTAGTTCGGAGTACCTTTGACTCAACATTGTGCTCAATAATAAATTGATGCTTGGAGAAGATTTTCTCGAATGATTCAAGAGCCTTCTTATCCCAAAAGGGAGAGAAACCACATTCTCTATGCCCCTTGGTTCTCTTTCATGCTTGAGAACCTTCTCCCATGGGCCTCTTGCCTCTTTCTACTGTAGGAGGAGCGGTTCCCTAAGCAACACCTCTCTTCGAAGACTTGGAAGCATGAGTGGCTAGCTTCTTTTGCACCATTTTGAATCTGGATGAGGATAAGACAAGCAATGATACCTATTTATAGGAAAGGAGAAGTAAGAGAAGCTGAAGTGTTTGGAGCCCAAATGACTGGAGGAGGAGCTTAATCGATTTGTTTCTACATGTGAATAAACTTGAAAAACATGATTTAGGGCTTTTAAAGCTAGTTTAAATTTGCATGCAAACTTTCAAACAAAACTGCCCTCATGATCGATCACAAACCCAGTGATCGATTAAAAATGTTGAATCTCCCCTAAAACAACATCTATGTGTAAGGAGTGGGGGCCACTCTTGGTTTATGTGCTTGGCCACATCATGTGGGCCCTAAGTACTTCTAGTTTGAGTCTCTGGGACTCATCCCATGGTACACAACCCTATAACAGTCAGATATTTTAACCTCCTTGAATCAAGGAGTTTTATTAGAATATCTGCCAACTGGTCCTCTAGGTTCACATATCTAGGGACATCACTTTCTCCTCCACCAATTCCCTGATGAAGTGATGTCTAATATCAATGTGATTAGTCCTTTAGTCCTGAACCAGGTTCTTAGAGATGTCAATTACACTCTTGTTGTCTACAAAAAAACTCATGGTTCCTTGTGACAACTCATAGTCTCTGAGCATTTGCTTCATCCAGAGAAGTGGAGTCCATCCACTACTAGCTGCAATATATTCAGCTTTGGTAGTTGACAAGGAGACAGTTTTATTTCTTGTTATGCCAAGAAATAAGACTGTTGTCAACATATAAACAACCTCAACTCATGCTCTTATGATCCTCTACATCGTCTGCCCAATTAGTATCTAAGTATCCTGCAATCTCAAATGTGGTGTCAAATGGGTACCATAACCTAAAATCTATTGTCCCATGAACATAGTGGATTATCCTCTTAGTTGCTTTGAAATGGAACTCCTTTGAAGATGCTTGGTACTTTGCATAAGCACCTACACTGAAGGATATGTCTACTATACTTGTCAAGTACAACAGGCTGCCTATAATACTTCAGTAATCTATTGAATCTACCTCAGCTCCCTTAAGATCCTAGGTGATCTTGTCACTAGTGCTGATTAGAGTATCAGCTGCCTTAGATTCATGCAATCTAAACTTTGACACCAGGTCTTTAGCAAACTTAGTTTGGCTCAAAAATATGTCATCTAGAATTTGCTTCATTTGAAGACCCAAAAAGAACCTGAGTTCTCCTTCCATACTCATCTTGAATTCTGATTTCATTGTTTGGGCAAAGCTATATGACATCTCATCACTTGTTGACCCAAAAATGATATCATCAACATAGATTTATACTATGAGTATGTTACCATTTTGTTTCTTGATGAAAAGTGTTTTATCCACACTCTCCTTATTAAAATGGTGGTCAAGAAGGAATCCGGTGAGCCTCTCATACCAAGCTCTTGAAGTTTGTTTAAGGCCATACAGAGCCTTCTTGAGTCTATATACGTAGTTTAGCAAGTGAAGGTCCACAAATCCCTCAGGTTGCTTAACGTATACTTCCTCCTAGAGTATCCCATTTAGGAAGACACTATTTACATCCATTTGATATAGCTTGAATTTCAAGTAGCAAACAATAGATAAAAGAATCCTAATAGACTCCAATCTCACAACAAGGGCAAAGGTCTCCTAAAATTCAATGCCTTCATGAATCTAGGCATACCCCTTTTCCACAAGTCTAGCATTATTCCTTGTCATTATACCATGTTCATTAAATTTGTTCTTGAAGATCCACTTGGTACTTATGACATTCTTGTCAGGGGATCTCTTAGTTAGGAACGACACATCATTCCTTTTGAACTGATTGAGTTGCTCTTGGATGGTCATGATCCAATTTAGATCATTCAGAGCCTCTTTCACTCTCTTAGGTTCTATCTTGGACGTGAAGTAGAAATGACTTAGAATATTCTTAATTTGTCTCCTAGTCTTCACTCTAGTGTTTGCATCACCAATGATATCACTTCGAGACAGTCCTTTGGTGAGTCTCTTCTCCTTGGTATGATGTTGAACCTCTTCAACTTCATTCTCGGAGCTGAACTGAGATGAGATCTCCTCTTAGCCTTGATAAGCTTCCTCAATTTCTTTTGGAGGTGAGGGCTTAACTTCATGATCTGAGAACACAACTGGTGCATCTCCCTACACTTGATTGACTCTTCCATTGTGAGAGTCATCTTGTTGTAGACATGGTAGGCTCTACTAGAGGTGGAGTATCCTAGAAGAATAGCCTCATCACTTTTCTTGTTGAATTTTCCCAAGTGTTCTCTATCCCTAAGGATGTAACAAGTGCTGCAAAATACTTTAAACTATTTAATAGTTGGTTTTTCTCACTCCATAATTCACAGGTAGTCTTGTATGTACTGGGTCTTTAATAGACAAAGTTAAAGACATGGCAGGTAGTGCTAATTGCCTCAGCCCAAAATCTCTTGACTAAATCCTTGCTTGTAAGCATAAAGCTAGTCATGTAAAGAAGAGTTCTATTCTTCGTTTCAGCAACTCCATTTTATTGAGGAGTTTTACGAGCTAAAAACTCATGTTTGACTCCCATCTCATCACACCAATTCGAGAATTTTTTATTCTCGAATTTTCTTCTATGGTTGCTTCTTATGCGCTTGATGGTCAATTCTTTCTCTACTTGAATTCTTTTGTAAATTTTCAAGAATTCATTGAAAGCTTCAGATTTCTCTCTTAGGAATGCTACCTAAGTAAATCTTGAGAAATCATCAACCACCACTATGAAATATCTCTTACCTCCTAGACTCTCCGTTCTAGTTGGACTGGCCAAGTCCATGTGGATTAGCTCTAAAGTTCTAGATGTTCCCATATGTATGGTTTTTTTATAAAGAACTGTAGTTTGATTTCTTATTTGACATCCTTTACACATTGAATTGCCAATCTTGCTTAGCTTAGGAAGGTCCTTGACCATTCCTTTCGTTTTAAGTCTTGTAACATTCTGAAAGTTGAGATGTCCTAATCTTTGATGCCAAAGATTAGTCTCCTCCTTTTGGTTATGAGATAAGTGTCCTCTTGTTAAGGATTGATGACATAATAATTGTCATTTGTCCTCACTCCTTCAGCTAAGATATTGTATTCTTGGTGATCTTTGATCACACATTCATCTTTATCGAATTGTAATTTATAGACTTTATCACAAATTTGACTTACACTTATCAAATTGTGCTTAAGGCCTTGCACATAAAGAGCCTCGGTGAGTTATGGAATGTCAGGGGTTACTATGGTTCCTACCCCAATGATCTTGGTGGTGTTTCCATCACCAAATGTGATATATCCACCTTGAGCTTCTTTAACTTGAGTGAACAACTCCCTTTTATCAGACATGTGTTTAGAACACACACTATCAAGATACCATCTTGATGTACTTCCAACTCTTAGTGCAGTTTGGATGACCAAGCACTTTGGTTCATCATTTTTTGTCCACTCCCTTTTTCTCAAAGGGTATGTTGGAACTTGTCTTTTAGTACTTTGGTGTTGTACTAAATCCTTCTTCCTTTAAAGGTTTCTATTTTCATCTTTTAAAAAAAAGTTTTTTTTGTTGACATTTTTTCCATTTTGCATTTTCTTTGAAACATGCATTCTTTGAGATTTTATGTCATTTGCCCTCTTTTTATAATTGACCTTGATGTGCCCTTCTAAAGCAAAATAGAAGAAATAAATAGGGGCTTCCTAGGTATGTGAGATTATATTGTCTTCCTTCTAGATTGCTCCTCATATAAGGGTTGTTAGGTTCTTCTAGGTTGTCTATTTTGACTAGGTTGTTCCTTAGTGTAACGACCCCAAATTCACTACCTTATTTAGGCATGAAACCGGGTCGCTATTAAACCAGATCCATACCAAATTGGCTATAAATTGAAGCCTTTTCACCTAAACTTGTGTTCTTCATGAAATACTTAACTTTAACCTTAAAACAACATAAGCTGCGGGATCATAAATTATCACATTTAACCATAATCTTAAGGATGCAGTGAAAATAAACCAAAACATATAAATAACTACCATGCAACTAATCTCTCATCGTTATATCACAGATATAAAACTACAAGTCAAGTCAAATTTTAATCTTAATACAACCATAGTAGAGTATAATATAAGGTACGAATCTAAATTGGACTGAAACAAGTAAAAGGAAAAACATCAGTTGCATGCCTCATTTTCAGCCTCAAGGTACTCTAAAAGGAGCACATGCACTAAACCTCTCCTGTAATAAAAATGGTATGGATGGATGAGATCTATAACTCGTAAATAGGTACACAAAACCTACTACAGAAATCAGACGGATAAAGCATGAATCTTTTAGTATGAAATATTGATTACACCTCCATATAAAACACATACAACTTTCTAATGTGTATGCATGTGCTAGTTTACATATATCATATACTGAATATCACAATATCTATACATTCATTATCATGGTTCATCATGTAAGAATTAGGCATGGTAATACGCATGATTACATGGTATTCTTCTAATATCTACACATGAAAATATGCATGATCCTATACATGACATTCTTCTAACATCTACATATGACAATATACATGATTTTACATACTCATGACATTCTTCTTATATCTATCATTGACAATATACATAGCAATATGTGTTTATAATCACATGGTAAAATTACATAGTCCATTCATAGTGAAGATATCTAATGTACATCTCAATGAATATTTCTAATCATCTCTCATGCATAGACTACACTTTTATAGTATGAATATGCATATGCAAATCATTTTCAACTAAGCATGCATCATTCTTAAGGAATTAACAAGCATAACAACATATTGCATAATGAGACATGGATTTCTACTTCTATATTTAACAATTCTACAATTACCTTAGTACTTATCATTTACAATCTTACTTATAACTTATCATAGGTTACTTATCATTTATCATATCTTCACTTATCACCTTCTATTGTCCTTGTCTTAATATTTACTTATCATTTTTCATTGATCATTTAATACCTATCATTGATCTTTATAGCATTAACTCGTATGCCAATGACAGAACCATCATATATTTTTATTTTTTTTACATAGTATAGAAACCTATCATCTTTTAAAGATTATGAGCTTCCACTTATTTCTTAACATCTTCTTTATTTACTTGTATTATGAACTTGTATTTTCATTAATAGCTCATGCACTTCTTTTTCCTTTCATTAAACTTTATTTCTTATATAACTTATGAACTTCTCCTTCTTGTGAAACTTAGATGTTTCATTTTCTTGTCTTGATACTTTTCCATTTTACATGACTTATAACTTTATTTTGCTTTCGAAACTTATTTAATGTTCTTCTATCATTAACATTATTTCTTTCTTATAAACATTTTTATACTTCTTATAATGGTTTCACTCATGTTTATGTATTTTATGAACCTTTCATTCTTTCTTAACATAGTTTCATTATCAATAGTGAAACCTTTAAGGTCACTTACACTTACTCATGGTTACTTTGTATCACTTTCTTACACTTATTTTGCACTATCTTACACTTTTTTTTCACTTACTTTACACTTTACTTTCACTTACTTATGTTTGACATATCATATTATCTCTAATCATGAGGGACATCATCATACCATTGCTTATACCCCAGTGGGAGGGCCATCATACAATTTTATTCATACCCTAAATGGGAGGACCATCATATCATTGCATTCTTATCCCAATGGAAGTGTCATCAAAATTAAGACACTTATTTTTTTTCTTTTCTTACTTATCTTACTTCGTTCTTTACTTATTCCCAATAATGGGACATTTTCTTACATCTTACTTCATTCTTAAGACATTGTTACTTATCTTCTTTATGTTTCTTGATTCTTTATCCATTTCACTGCTCGTTCATTAATGACCAACTTACTTTATCATATCACTACATGAGCATTCTTTGACAATAACACAAGAACATCTATTATTCACATGTTACATTCATTAACTTAGTAATATAGAAAAAGTTTATCACTATATGCATTCACTAGTATCATAAAAAGGCATCCAACTTTATATCATACATTTTTTAACATGATTAAAAGCGTCTGCAACACTAATAAATCAATTTCTAACTTACCTAACAAGAAATCGTAGAATTTTGTATGGTATTATACTTTCAAACACTATATAATCAATACACTTAGCCTAAGTGAGATTTTCAACAATAATCATATTACAATTGCTTTCAAAACATTCATAATCTTAGTTTATAACTCGTTTCGATCATTCAATAACAATCCATAAGCAATTTATATGTCACCATTAACTATTTCCATTCTAGTAAGAGTCAATATGCATCATAATCAATTTCTACATATGTAATCAAATCAATTTCTTCATTCTTACAATAATATGTTAAGAGGTGCTCAACTTCAATTCAAGTATTTAGGTTTTTCATAGAAAATCAAGCTTTTCATGCATTAATAACTATCATGGAGGCCATAGATTCATAGATCATTAACTTAGATATTTTCACAACTCATGGAATCCAATATCTTAAGGAAATACATATACATATAATGTAAAATCACTTTTCTTTA
>JAOXJP010046423.1:0-16204 GCA_025762735.1 Platanus orientalis
GTGCTCCTCCTACCAACCTTACAAAGGAGTCTAAGTTGGAATAGAATTTGGATGCTTATCCTTTATGTGTGATTCCAAGATGGATTACAACTCCCAAATCTAACATGAAAGGCCTTTAGGATTGTTAGGGATAATGTTTACATCCCATAATTATCTTAATAAGAATTTGGAAAAGATTGGATTCCAACTCCTAATTTGATTAGGAAATATAATGTTGTAATTTTATCGGGTATTTAATTTTTTTTATATCAATTATTTGATAAATATTTTTACATATTTATACTCCTTAATCCTAATAAATATCACATATAAAATTTTGTGAAATTCATACTCCATTTGGAGTCAAATTCCATTTTTAGGCATTTTATCGAACAATTGGTGTGCAAATAAAAAACTAGGGTATAGAAGACTACAGAATCCCAAATTTTATAGAAAGGTCAATCCTTATCGAATACGGACCCCCACAAAATTTGGTGTGAAAAAGAGTCTGTTTAGGGCTCCAAAACCCTATCGAACACCTAAGGGGGGAAAAGGCCACACGGAATAGGCCATGTGTGCATGCACATAGGCTACGCCCATGCCATCCGCCAATCCACACCCGCATGTTCCCCCTTGTTCTAGCACTGGTGTCCCATCCTGCTTATGTCCCCACACTCGTGTCCCCCTGTGTCTCGTCATGCTAGTGTCCCATTGTGTCCCTGAGTACACCAACACCCCATGTCCCCAAAATGGTGTCCCCTTGTGTCCTTGGGTACACCAACACCTCATGTTCCCGTAATGGTGTCCCCTTATGTCTCGACCCTGAAATTTTTTTAAAAAATCTAAAAATTTATGAAAAATTATAAATAACTTAAAATAATGGTATTAACCTAATATAACGCAGTTTGACTAGGCTTGACACATATTAACTCAGCTTGACTAAGGTTGACCAGAAATAACCCATTGGACTAGGTTTGACCAAGGTTGACTACATTGACCAAATTTAACCAAAGTTGGCCAAAATGGATCAATGTTAACCGAAATGTTTTCAGGTTGACTAGCTTTAACCAAAGTTAACTAGAATGGTTTCATATTGACCAGATTGACTAAGTATCACCAAACTTGACCATGGTTGACTAGTATAACTAGGTTTAACCAGTACAAACTAGTGTTGACTAGACTTAAAAAGAGTTGACCAGTTTGACCAGAATAGACTAAAGTTGATTAGTAACATTAAATATGATCTAGTTTAACTCAAATGAACTATGTTGACTAAATTAGATTAAGGTCAACCTAAAGAACTAAGAATTGATTAGATAAGATCTAGATTGATCTAAATAACCTAGGGTTTACTAGATTTGATATAGATTAACCCAAATAATCTATAATTGACCAAATTAGATTAAAGTTGATTAAAAAAATCAAGAGTTGATCAGATCCCATTTAATTCAATATAATGGAAGGGATAAAATCTAATTCGACTAAAATTGATCTAATAAGACCTAGTTTGACTAAGATTAAGTATAGAGCACTTAGTTTGACTAAGGTACACTCGATTTGACAAAATAATGAAATATACTTTAGTAAAACCTTAATTAGGACATGATTGATATCCTAAACCACTTGTGGACCTAGTTACATAACAAAACATATATGATAGGGTTTACAATCTAGATTAAAGACCCTAATGGCAATGCCTGGATGTATTTGATAATGAGGTATTACCAATGTGATTGAAGACTTTAATGGCAATGAGAGCTAAAGTTTGATACCCTATGTAGTTACAAGATCAACATGATCATATGATGATCAAGATGTGCAAATATAATTATGTGATGATTAATATGTTCAATGTGATAATGAGATATTTAATGCATGAAATGATATGATGTTTTATTTATAAGATGCATGGTTGATATTGTTATCACCTAAATTTTAACTTAGGCTAATTAATGGAGTTAGATGGGTTCATTACAGCAAGAGACAAAGTTAGATCCTAGACTTCCCTGAACCCCAGATAGTTATGCATTCCCAAAGGATACTATATTCGCAAATGCAATTTCAATGTCCAAACTCCACCCAATAATCAATTAGGCTAAACCCTAATTTCTCCAGAAAACACCCTAGAAACTATGAGGGTCCAAGCTTCAAACTATCAGCTCCATTTCACTTTGAATTTGTCAACCTTCATAAACTTTCCCACACTAAAGCACCAAAAGGTTGGAAAATTACCATTGTACCCCCATACCTTTAAAAAAACCCAAATTCAATATATGGGACACATTTTCTATTAGGTCTATGTATTGTCAATGTTCATGCACAAAACAAAGTGTGTGCATGTAGTAGTCATGTTGTATAGGACTTTTATTTGTAACTTATGTATTCATGTAAGTCCAAAAAGAGAGTCTGGGAAAGTTCCAAGAATATGGACTCGAAGCTGGAATGACCATACCAAAGAGACTCAAGCATTATGGAAGAATTCAAAGTCTCAAGTGCAAGCTACCTTAAGGAAGCCAACACATCAATTCTAAGCATGGAAAGGTAAATCAAGTATATGAAACCCAATGGTAGGTGTGTGTGTGCTCACAAAACCCCGAGACCATGGCTGCCCCTAGGAATTATTTAGACGACTTAATTAGGGTCTAATTGAAATGTATAAAGAGCCTAATGCTTAAAAGAATGAAAAGGGCTCACTGGAGAAAAAGTGCCTATGTTGTCTAGTGATGTCCAGGTTAGTAAATTTTAAGGAAACCTCCAAGGACTCCCTAGCTCACCTTAGTAGGAATTAAACTATAATCCATATATGTATGGAAAGATCTATAAGTCTACTTTCTAACCCAAAAAATGGTGAAGGATTACGAGCTTTTTAAAGAAAGTTACGGCCATTTTACCCAAAGGTGTATGTGCTAAAAACCTAGGGAACACGGGCACCCGAGGTGGTGTACCTGGGATGCCCGAGGTCCCAATGGTCAGAATTCTAAACGTTATTTTTTGACTATTGGGAGCTCTAGGAAGCCTTAGCTCGTCTATAAAGGCTTGGGACATGTCTCAAATGAGTCAAGAACTCTCTCACTATTCCTCTATGTCAAATTAATCATTTCATTCATGAAAATCATTTGAAAACTCTCTTTACATGAGGTGTTCTTGAGCTAGATAGGAGAATCATCAAAGAGGAGAGCAACCAAGTCTTGGGAGCAAAATATTGGATCAATCATCATCCAAGACTTGAAGAATATCCCTTGAATCTATCAAGGAGCATTAGAGAACAAGAGTCCTACTTAGAAAATCTCAGAAAGAGCTCTCTACACCGGTGTGAAGACCTTAGTTATATTTGCCTATTGAGAAGTTGAGCACCACTACCATTCTTACCATTTCCATCACTTGAGGATGTCCATTGGAAACATCGGACATGGAAGCTTCCGTTGGAGACACCGAGAGAGAGATTGGGAGTCGGCCGGAGACACCGAAATCTTGTGCACTTGTCAGAGACACCAAGTGCAAGGTCACCTCCACCGGAGACACTAGAGGTAAGGTCTTGTTGATGTACCTTGTAATAGTTAGTAATTAACTATTAATAAAATCAACACGCCCCCGGAGTGGGCATTGGAGAATGAACGTAGGCCCGTGTGCTGAATCACTATGAATACTTGTGTCTTTATATTGCATGCTTTGTGATTGTTCTTTAATTTCCATATCATTAACAATCACAAACATATAGGCCTTAATTGAATTTGCAAATTGAACTAATTGAGCACACTTGCATACTTGGTTTGCAATTCATATAGAATTGATCACCAAAATATTTATGTTTATGCTAAATTTCCCAACACACTAAATTTTCATAAAGACACACAAACATCTGGGCTTTAGTGAATTTGCAAATTGATTAATCTATCATTTAAGTTTAATTAAACATCTTGTAAAATATATTGAATTTGCAATTGATTATTTATATATCACTTTAGAACTTCACTCATATTACTAAACTTAAGTGAACACTTTGTGGGGAATTTATAGTGTTGTGGATTGATTGCACCTTATCACTATTTGTATTTATCTTGATAATGAAAAATAGCCCAACACACTAAGGTTAAAATAAAGGGATTAATCAAGCAACCTTAGGGGACATATCAACCTTGCTCCCGCTCTACTATTGGTAACACTATAGTGCATAACGGAGCCTCGTGGTCTATGATAAGTTCATAGAGAGTTGATTTACTAATTAAAAGAATTCCGCTGCATCTATAATTGAATTAAAGTAAATCATAAGAGAGTGAATGGTATTTAAAAATAACCGAAGAAATTGTAGATATCCTATTCACCCCCCTCTAGGAATTTCAGGTCCATGGAGTTTACAACTCCTCTTATTTCTTCCTCTTGTGCAATAGAACACAATTTAACATTTTCTTCTTCCATGATAGGACAATCTGTGAGTGTAAAATTCTATGGTATTGATGTAGGATTTAAAGAAGAAAAGATCTCTCTAAAATACTATTAGAAACATCTAAATATCTCCTTACTATCTGTCACTCTATTTTTAGAGGGAAGTTTAGCATAACTGATTCTATTCCTTTGTCTTGTATTTAGGGTAGTAATGTGAAAGAAGCTTGTGTTTCTTTCACCCTCCCTAAGCCATGAGATTTTGGACCTCTATAACCAAAATGTTTATTCCTTTTTCAGAAGTTCATTATACTTCTCTTGTAGCAGTAGCTTCTCTTGTTAGTTCTCATCAGGAGTCCTTGGTTGTACATCATGCAACTTGTCCTTGACTTGTTGAATTTCATTTTGAATGTGGCCAAACTTCTCTTTTCTCTACCTTCTAATGTGTTTCTTAAAGCTTCGGATCTTTTCTAGAATTGGTGAATTCAGTTGCATATTCCAATAAGAAGAAACTGCCTCTTTGAATGAGTTTTCAGCGAATCACGTAGCCTCAAATCTGAAGGGACTTCTTCATTTTTGCTTCATTTTTTTTCCAAATTCTGTAGAATTGGGATGTGATACTATTCACTATTGGGAGATGGAGCACCGAGGCATATGGAAAAAGCAATCTTCAGTTGTTGTCGATGAGGACTTTATCAAGTCATTCTTGAATATTAAAGTAGTACTTCCCAATTTTTCATTGGGACAAATTATTGAATTGAAGTTACCAAAACAACAACATGGTTTAGTAAAATTCCCTATAAATAATTTAATGAAATTCCAGATCTCTCTTCTTTTTTTTGGACTCCCATATACACACACCATGTACTATTCATCACAAAATATTTCATTATGGACTTGTGCAATGATTACATTTTGTGCTGAATCAAGTACATGTAAGTTAACACAGTTATCCCACATTAACCATGGACCTCCTAAAACACCTGAAGAAGGGAGAATGTGATGGTCTAAGGAACCCAAACATCTTCTAATTAACATGGAATTATTTCCTAAATATTTTTTTTTCGGATAGAAAGACAATTGATGTTTGAGTGGAATTGAGTAGAGATTTGATAGTAAGAACTATTGGGTCACATCCAACCCCTGACAGTTCCACAAAATTATCTTCATGGACCTTGTGGTTGTTTGGGGTTAGCTGCCACCACCCTTTCAGAAACACCTTTCTTAACTGTAACAACATTATTTCTTTGTCTTCTAGGTTTTATCAATTTTCTTGCTACTTTTTGAGAGAGAGAGAGATTAAGGCCTATTCTTTGTTCCCTTCTTGGAATTTAATGATTGGTCAAATTCGAGTGATCGAATTTTCCCCCATTCTCACCCTTATATTTAAACCACCTTATAACCTTCCTATTTAATCTCATTAAATTTCCCTCTTATTGGAAGGTTATCAATTAGGACTCTATCTTGACTCCTACAAAATATTGGTGTACATATTTCCATCTTTTCTTTCCCAACCCTCTCTTCCACAACTTCACATTTTAACTAATCTGCATACACCAAAGCAAAGGATTGTTGAGTTGGACACCTCCTATGAATTTCTTCTTTTTTATGGAATTAATAAATGTCAATCTCACTCTATGTTTTCCCTCTCACATTTCATCTCTTTTTGTTCCCCTAAATTATCTCATCTACAATCTTACCCACTCAGTTCCTTCTTTTAGGAGAATTGGGAAAGGAGGAGAACGATTATTCTCCAATGAGCAAGGTAAGTCCCAAAATCTTAGATCTAGCTTAGTTTGTTGTTTTATTCATAAAATATTATAAATCTATGGATTTTATCTATAAATTTATGGTTTAATTTCAGAGAAAGAAGGTAGTTCAAGGGGAAAAGAAGTTTTGTTTGAAGATCTCTTTGGATAAAGTGATTAGGAGCTTTTGGTAAGTGGTTATACAAGATTTACACAGTTTTTGTTTGTCATCTAGATTCTTAGATATCTTACCTTTGTGAAAATTAATTATATGATGCTTTCTTACATGTTGTGAATCCCACTTATTAGGATCTTAGAAATCATTACCTATTGCTATGAGTTGTAAAGAAGTTTTGCTAATTCTTGTTAGGACCTTAGAAATCCCTAATTTAGTTTATGAAGAAAAGTGGTTTTACATAATATACCTATGCATTTCCTTAAGATGATGGAGTCTCATGAGTTCTGAAAGTTTGTAAGTTAGGATTTTATGAATTATTAGTTTCCAATAAAGTTACTAATGACTGTTAGAGCTTGATTGTTGTGGAAAACATGAATATATGAATTATTGTTGAGCATCTTTGAATATGTTAGTATAAGAATGGTGAATTGTTTGAGGATATATGTAGGTGTTGGTGTGTTGCATATTGAATTTCATTAGAATGGTAGTAACAAGTTAGTGGATGTAAATTGTTTAAGAATTGTTATGGAATGATTCAATTGAACTATGTTTTGAGATTGTGAATGATATGAAAAGCATGTGTAGTATAAATGTTGTTAAAACTCTTGCTCATGCTAGGTATATTAATTGAACAATGTTTGAAAGCAAAAGAATAAGTGAATTTTCATGGTTACTCGTTGATTAAGTTAGAGAATGATTTACTAATGTCATATGTATCTTTATTTATACTTGAGAGTGAATTATATGAAGTTGAATGCTTCTTGGAATGATGTTAATGGATACATCTTAGAATGGAATATTACTCTATTACCATGTTAGTGAATGTATCATGTACTAATATATTTTTCTTATATCATGACTAAAGAAAATAGTACATAACAATAAAATGAAATAAAATCCCGGCATTGGGAGTTAAACGATGACTAGTGATAAATGAAAATAAGAAAATTAAAATGTGTAAGGTCCTGCCATCAGAGATATAATACAATGTGCAAAAGAATGATTAATGTCTTGCCATTGGGGATACAATACAATGTTCGAAAGATGTTCAAGGTCCTACCATTAGGGATACAATATAATGTACAAAAGAATGTTCAAGGTCATACCATTGGGGATACAATACAATGTCCAAAAGATGTTCAAGGTCCTGCCATTGGGGATACAATATATTGTGAAAAAGAATGTTCAAGGTTCTGCCATTGAGGTACAATGTGCAAAAGATGATCAAGGTCTTGCCATCGAGGATTCAATACAATGTGCAAAGAATGTTCAGGGTCCTACCATTGGGGATACAATACAATGTGTAAAAGATGATTAAGGTCCTGCCATTGGAGATATAATACAATGTATAAAGAATGATTAAGGTCTTGTCATTAGGGATATAATACAATATGCAAATGATGTTCAAGGTCCTACAATTGGGGATATAATACAATATTCTAAAGTGTAAGAGAAAATAAAACTCTGACAAGAAGAAAATAAAAGTTCATAAAATATTAAAAAGAAGTAAAACCATGATAAGAAGAAAAAGAAAGTTAATAAGAAATGAAGAATGCCATAATCATATCAGCTTAAAAAAGTAAAGTATATAAGCCATGTAAAGAAAGAAAATGTCAAGACAAGAGCTTTAAAAAGTAAAGTATAAAAGCCATGTAAAAAAGGAAAATGTCAAAACAATGAATGAAAACATCTAAGTCTCACAAGTAAAATAAATTCATAAGTTATGTAAGAAAAGTGTGTCATGAAAAGAAACGAAAGTATATAAACTATTAATAAAAGGATAAGCCCTAGAAATAAGTACGTAAATGAAATATTTAGAAAAGAGTGAAAATACATTGTCTTCAAAGGAAGATAAAAGTTTTCAAACTATGTGAGAAAAAAAAAATGTATGATGGTCCTCCCATTGGGATACAATTTAATAGTAAGATAATCGATGATAAGTTCTAAACGAACATTGAAAAGTGATAAATGAACCTTGAATTAAACAATGAGAAAATGCAAGTGAATACTAAGAGAAGAACAATGAAAGTTAATAAATGATAAGTGGAACATGATAGATGGTAAACTAAGAGAAGAATAATGAAAGTTAATAAATGATAAGTGGAACATGATAGATGGTAAGTTACCCATAAAAAGACACAAAGTAAAGAATTAAAGATTTACTTAAAACCTTGACATTTGAAAAGATGAAGAAAATGAGAATGGAATAAGCAACCCAGTTGGTAAATCTAAGAGGTCAAAATGATTGATAAATGGCAAGTAATGAATGAACTTAACAAGGTGGGAATGCAAAAGATAATAATAAGTAAGAGATATATGAATGATGTAAGACAAGTAATAAGGTAAATGTTTATGAAAGTAGTAATACAAGTGATAAGCATGAAGGTAATATTATACATGTTAAATATAGAAATTTAGTTTCCTATGTTCTATCATGCAAATGTATTGTTATAATTGCTAGATATTTAGGAATTTTACGTGTCTACTATGAGATGAATTAGGTATGAATATTCATGTTGGAAGTGTATATGCTATGCATGTGAAATGATAGAGAATGGCTATTAAGAAATGTACTAAATGTCTTGCTTTGAATTGTTTAGTAAATGTTCACCATGAAATGTTTTATATATCTTTCTATTCAAATGATGGTGAATGCTTTGAATGACTAGAATCTAGCATATTGCTATGTATAGAGCTCAAATGTGGAATCATGAGATTAAAATGTATAGATCTTATGATGCATAGTAGTTAATGAATGCAAACTTACATATGTCTAAATGCTAAAAACCTATATATACTCTATATGAGAGCATGTTAAGTATTTTGTATTGAAATGTTTGTGCTCAACTCATCCGCTCCAGTTGTAGGTTTTGTATACCTACTTATGAGCTATGTAACTCACCCTTCCATATCATTTTTCAAGTGAGTCTTAGTGTACAAGTGTGTTACATTGGAGCACTTAGAGTTTTGAGAGAGGCATGCAAAGATCTATACAAGGATGGATCATCACTATCCTTTGCACTCTCAAGCAAAGATCTGTACAAAATGTTTCTTCCATTCTTAAGGGTAATTGTTTCTATCTCCTCATTATTTTTTTTATTGCAATTGTTCTTTTTTATATTCTAATCTTCTTATTATTTATCTCAAACCTATAAAGTATTGTTTATGATCGTTTTTCTTCATTTCTTTTATTTTTTCTTGATTTATTTATCATTTTGGTTCTTTCTTTCTTTTACTTGGGAAAAAATATCCTTAGGAAGTGCCTTGTTTTCAAATGGCATGGCTGGCCACTCAAGCTTAACATTCCCATTTTCATCTCTCACCACCAGATAAGAAACCTACTTTGAATCCTCATCTTCAAAAAGGCTGACCGAAGCAAGGTGAACTCTAATTCATTGTTAAAACAATGGCCTGATTTTTTGTTTGTTTTGGATAAAAAAAAAAGAAAGAATTAAATACAAGGCCACATTGTAAGGCTTCAAGCCAAGATTCCTGAGATATAAAAACAACATAATTGGTGGGTTCATGACAAAGCCTAATGTTCCCTTATAGTTTTCATTCCAAACAATCAAAGCCAGGTTATATGATATTCCAGGACCCCTACAACATAGTTCTTCCAATGGGATTATCGTATGTTGAACTCATCATTCTTCATCTATCAAGTTTTCTAAAATGTGTATGCTACTTCCGAAACTTGTGGCAATTTGCATAGAGGTAACAAGGAAACTGATGATGACATTCCAGATATTATTTTATCAAAAAGGTTTAATTTTGTGGATTCTCTCATCCCCTTTTATAAAATTATCTTAATTTATTAAGAAAAATTGATAGAACATAAAAACCAAAAAAACAAAAAAAACAGAAGGCAAAAAGGTAAATAAACAGAGGAGTGCATACTTATGATTTTTTTAAAGGTTAGGAATCTCTTGGTAATAATTAAAAGTTACCAACAAGGTTTGGAAACTCTCTATAATAAGCCACAAGAAGGGAGGAGTTTATACTAAGTTCCTTATTTCTAAAATCGATCTTTATCGTATGGAAATTATTTATATTTCTAATTTATTAATATTAATATTTTTTACTATTCAAATTGATTATAAATAAAATTAATTTATTAGGCTTTTTATTGAAATTATTTTTTTAGTATTTCTAGTTTTTTTATTATAAATAAGTTTAAAGTGGCACATTGTCTTATAAGGATAGACTTATCCCAATTAGCAATTGGGCTTCATCTTTGATGTATTTGAATTAACAATTGGGCTTAATACATTATATGTATTGTGGTTTGGCATGCTATAACAAATATTTATATAATAATATTGTAGGACCATGTTATGTAGAATACGATATAATAATACTTAAATCCTAACCCATCTCTCATTTCCCATTGTCATTTCTATGAAAGAAAGCTACAACCTCCATAGTATCCATCTCCCTTCTCTGATTGAACTTTACTGATCATCTTCCATCTCTTTAGTTCCTAGATCCTATTTGTTTTTGTAAATATCTACAAACTATCTGAATTTGATATAATATTCAAATAAATAAACAAATTTGACCTTCATATTTGGCCCGTTTATGGCCCTACCTAAGGGTGGTTGATGGCATGACCCTCCCCAAAGGATTCCCTACAATTAAAAAGTGTGCAGTTAATTGCCCATACTCAACAAACGACATGTGTCAAAAACAGGAACTGTTTTAAAATTCCCATCCATTTCCAATTGGCTGCATAGTTTCTTAATTGTAAAGGATCTTAACTGCATGACCCTTTGAGGAATGGGCAGAGTAGGGGTCAAATCTCCTTATCAGCATTCCACTATTATACAATGGTGACTATCTCTCTTGCCAATTGTGCAAGTCCTACTTTATGAAATGGTTGTCTGCATGCCTGAGTGGTCCTACCCAAATTTTTTTTTAAATGGTAATATCATGGGCCATAATCCACATTGAGGACCCTTTGACATCAATTCAATATTGGGTTAAAAGGAAGACCGATCACTCACTAAATGGTTCCTTTGAATTGTGATCCAAGAGGGAAAAAATGCAGAGACATCAAGCTTGATGTTAAGACAAAACTTGTTTGGGATCTTGTTGCTAAACATGACTACTGATGTGGTTGTCAGAAATGGGTCCCCAACTCTCTTTATGCCATTCTCTTTCCATGTGACAAGTTTCAACAACAGATTTTTGTGTGATGGAAACCCATACAAACACAACGTAAAACCCCATTGCTCTCGTGGTTGCAGCACTGCCACTTTTAGAGAGAGGCCATGGAATAGAGCTCGTTTAGTAACGTTTCTTGTCTAGTTTGTGTCAATATCTATCTCACATTAGGTTGTGACAGTTAGCAAGCCCATGGGTGATGTAGGGCAGTCTTAAGAAAGTTGTAATTCCTGTGGGTAATGAGTCCATAATCAAACCAAAATAATTCCAACTCAAACTTGGAAATGTTTTATACAATTGTAATTCAGAATTGATGTTGCTGGATTTAATTATGGCAAGCTTAAAACTGAAGTTAGAGATGTTAGATTAACCTAGAATTTTATAGGTTAATAGAAGATGGGATGAAGAACAATCCCACAAAATATCAACCAAATCGAAGAAGTTTAAGTATATTAAACAATCAACACATAGGTCTGGCTTAGGAATTCCAGCATAGATTTCAAAACTCTTTAAATAACGACCAAAGTTCACATGATTCTCCCTCAAAAACTAAAGAACAATACCTGATAGGGAGGTTAGCGTACCTATTTGGCCTATTATGCCAACTCAGCCTAAACCAAGTCTACTCGGCCTACCAGGTCGGCTGTCCTAACTTGTCTGCTTGGCTTACCAGGTCAGCTCAGCATAACTAGGTCTACTCGGCCTACCATGCCAGCTCGGCCTAACTAGGCAAACTTAGCTTAAACCAGGTCAGCTCAGCCTACCAGGTGGGCTCTACCTGACCTAGTCAGCTCAAACAAGCCGACTAACCAATCACATAAAGAAGTTCATTAACAACTCTGAGATCCGCTCTGAGATCCATGTCGAGAGTCATGCAGAGAATCCGATGCCAAGATTCCAACCAATCATCAAATCCATGATCCCCGCCCAAGCTGAAAATTCACAAGGAAATCCCGAGTCATGCACCCCTCTAACTCTATAAAAGGACATCACAATCCTCTCCAGAGGTTTGAAAAAAATTCTAAAGAATTCTATATTAATATTTGCTTATTAGAAGCGCATCTCTAACTTAAGTGTCAAAGAAACTAAGGTTGGCACCACACCAGTGACCTATCCAAGATCTTTATCTTCTTGTGTGAAGATGTTTTTAGATCAAATTGTCATGCAACCATCTGAGGAGCACCATTTTGTACATCAACAGTTGAAACCGTCTATGGGAATTCATTGTAATGATTGTCATCCCCTAGTGACAAAGTTTGCATGGTAGAAATCAGTTCTATGAATGCCTAGTAAAATACTACTACCACTGCTGGTTAGGGAGATCAAATCATACATAACAACCCTAATCAAGATGAATCTTAGGTGGTCATTCTGGAACGATAGAGGATAAGCCCACCAAGTCAGCCTTAGCCTAGTCAGCCTCGCATTACTCGGCCTTCTCAACCTTCGTGGCCTCATACCAGGTCGGCCTCGACCCCATATTGCTAGACCTTCTTTTGCTCATACTTCTTGGTCTCGGCCTCATACCAGGTCACCCTCAACCTACTAGACCTCATTTTGCTTGGCCTTCTTAGCCTCATACTTTTCGGCTTCAGTTTACTCGGTCTCATATTTCTTAACCCACTTGGTTGCTCAAACTTCTCGACCTCATACTTCTCGGCCTTCGTGGCTTCATACCAGGTCTACCTTGGCCTACTTGGCCTCATATTGCTCAGCTTTCTTGGCCCATACTTCTCAGACTTTTGAGGTCTCACACCAA
The DNA here is from genome assembly GCA_025762735.1 of Platanus orientalis. Lineage (NCBI taxonomy): Eukaryota > Viridiplantae > Streptophyta > Magnoliopsida > Proteales > Platanaceae > Platanus > Platanus orientalis. Next base: position 13,208 of record JAOXJP010046423.1, read on the forward strand.
GTCTGTTTCGGCTTACTCAGCCTCATATTGCTCGGCCTTCTTCACCTCATACTAGGTTGGTCTTAGCCTACTCAGCCTCATGTTGCTTGGCCTACTCTACCTCATATTGCTTGGCTTACTCGGCCTTCTCGGCTTTGGCCTACTTGACCTCATATGCTTGGCCTACTCAGCCTCATACTTCTTAGCCTTCACGGCCTCATACTAGGTCAACCTTTACCTACTCGGCCTTATATTGTCCGGCCTACTCGGCATTATATTATTCAACCTTCTCAACCTTAGTGGCCTCATACTAGGTTTGCCTCGGCCTACTCGAACTTCTTGGCGTCATACTTCTCAACCTTCACTGCCCATATAAGGTCAGCCTCAGCCTACTTGGCCTCATACTTCTCAGCCTTTGTAGCCTCATACCAAATCAAACTTGGCCTACTCGGTCTCATATTGCTTAGCCTACTAGGCCTCATATTGGTCATCCTTCTCAGTCTCATACTTCTCAACCTTTGCAGCCCCATACCAAGTTAGCGTGTCTTAACCAACTCTTCTTGGCCGACCATGTCAGTTTGGCCTAAACAAGGTCAACTCAGCCTAGCAGGTCAAGCAAGTCTATCAAGAATGGGGGCAATTGATAGGTGAGAAGCCCACCAGGTCAGCTAAAACTTTTTGACCTCGACTTAATGAGCTAGCTCGGTAAAAAAAAAAAACTATAGAAAAAAGTATTATTTTTCAGTCATATTGCATGTTTTACAACCCTGACAAGGGACAGGGATTCCAAATTGATCCTAATTGAAAATTTGGCATGCCAACTCACTACAAGCAAAATCCACTGACTCGATAAGAGCATCACTTGCTGACTCGTTCATAACTAGAACATATAAGGAAAACAAGACAACCCAAATTGCCCAATAGCAGCAAATAGTCACAAGGATGACCTAAATCACCCAAGAGTGGTGAAAAGCCAAAAAAATGGCTAAGGTCGCAAAGATGACCCAAAACACCCGAGAGTGGTGGAAAGTCGCAAGGAGCTAAGGACAGCCTAAATCACTCGAGAGTGGTGAAAAGCTAGAAAAAATGGCTAAGGTCGCAAGGACGACCCAAATCGCCTGAGAGAAACGAAAAATCACAAGGATGACCTAAATCACCCGAGTGGTAAAAAGCTAGAAAAAATGGCTAAGGTTGCAAGAACGACTCAAAACACCCAAGAGTGGTGGAAAGTCGCAAGGATGACCTAAAACACCAGAGAGTGGTGAAAAGCTAGAAAAGTGGTTAAGGTCGTAAGGACAACCCAAGTCGCCCAAGAGAGGTGGAAAGTCATAGACCCCAATCCCTGAGTGTGGGAAAAGCCAAAAGAATGGCCAATGTCAAGAGAATGAACTCGATCCCTAAGAGTGGAAAAAGACAAGAGAATAGCCAAGGTCAAAAGAATGACCCAATTCCCTGAGAGTAAGAAAAACCAAGAGAATGGCTAAGGTCAAGAGAATGACCCCAATCCCTGAGAGTGGAAAAGCCAAGAGAATGGCCAAGGTCAAGAGAATGACCCCAATCCCCAAGAGTGGGAAAAGCCAAGAGAATGGCTAAGGTTAAGAGAATGACCCCAATCCTAAGAAAGGTAGCCGTCGAGTACCAAAAGGTGCTGAAATCAACCTCTATCGAGTTGTAGTCCGAATTCCCTTCATCAAATTGACACCAAACTCGGGAATAAGGGGAAACTGATAAAGAAGTTAGCATACATGCTTGGCTTACCAAGTTAGCTTGTCCTACCAGGTCGGTTCGACCTAAACCAACTCTACTTGGCTTACCTAGTTAGCTTGGATAAGGCTAACCAATCACATAAAGAAGGTCATTAACAACTATAAGATCCACTCTGAGATCCAAGCCAAGAGTCATACAGAGAATCCAATGCCAAGATTCTAGTCAATCATCAAGCTCATGACCCTCACCTAAGCTGAAAATCCGTAAAGAAATCCCTGATCATGCACCCCTCCAACTCTATAAAAGGAAATCACACTCCTCTCCAGAGGTATGAAAAATTTTATAAAGAATTTTACATTAATTTTTGCTAAGAAGTGCATCTCTGACTTAAGCGTTGGAGAAACCAAGGCTGGCATTACACTGTTAGCCTACCCGAGCTCTTTTTTCTTCTTGTGTTAAGTTATTCACGAATAAAATCACCATGTAACTTGTAATGACCTTGAAATTCACTACCTTATTTAGGGGTGAAACCGAGCCGCTACTAAACCGGATCCATACAAAATTGGCTATAAATTTAAGCCTTTTACCTGAACTTATGATCTTCATGGAATATTCAACCTTAACCTTAAAGCAACATAAGCAGTGGAATCATAAACTATCACATCTAACCATAATCTTAAAGATGCAGCGAAAATAAACCAAAACATATAAATAAAATACCATGTCACTAATTTCTTATCGTTATATCACAGATATAAAACTACAAGTCTCAAGTCAAACTTTAATCTTAATACAAATCATAATAGAGTCTAATATAAGGTACGAATCTAAATTGGACTAAAACAACTAAAAGGAAAAACATCAACTACATGCCTCCTCTTTGGCCTCAAGGTACTTCAAAAAGACGCATATACACTAAACTTCTCTTGTAATAAAAATGGTATGGATGGATGAGATCCACGGCTTATAAGTAGGTACACAAAATCCATTACAGAAACTAGACTGATAAAGCATAAATATTTTAGTATGAAAATACTAATTACATCTCCATATAAAACACATCATTCTCTAGCATGTATATATGTGCTAGTGTACATATATCATCTACTAAACATCACAAGATCTATACATTCATCATTATGGTTCATCATGTAAGAACTAGACATAACAATACACGTGATTACATGGTATTCTTCTAATGTCTACACATGACAATATGTATGATTCTACTTAAACATGACATTCTTCTAACATCTACATATGACAATATACATGATTTTACATACTCATGACATTCTTCTCATATCTATC
>JAOXJP010046433.1:0-16203 GCA_025762735.1 Platanus orientalis
TATATCTCCAGTAGTATGACCAATTCAATGTAATACCACCATATCATATCCCAAATTGTAGAATTGATTTCATTTCATTTCTTAAATCCGTTCAGAAGTTCATTTTAATTATTGTTATCCATTACACTCATTTCTTTCATAACTTATAAATATAATAGGAGATTCATTTAAGGTTTTATAACAATAATTCCAATTTTTCATTCAATATATGCTTATTTAACATTATCATTTTCCAATATAAAACTTAATTAAGATAGATTCATATGTCAATTCTCAAAACCGAATATGATTTTGAAATACAATACAATATGATTACTTGACTCTTTTATAGAACATATGAGAACTATGAGTTTTGAAAGCATTTATATTTCTCATACAAATATGAAATGAAGCCAATGATAAAATACTTCAAATCTCTTGTGGAAAATGTATAGAAATCCATTTGAAAAGATTCTTGAGAAAAATAGGTGAATATACATATTTTGGCAATTAAGAACCTCCAAATAAATGCAAGTCACAAGGTTACAATGTAGATTTGTAAGATTTTATCAAGGAAAATATAGAATCATTTGTAACTCACAAGGACAAGCAAAGATTTATAAGATTCTTGCAAGAAGAACCAAATACATATGGAATGAAACCATTTTCATATCATCAACTTTGAAATCCAGAGTTCATATCATAAAACTTCAAGCATAGGCTTAGGAATCATAGATCCAAAATCTTAGGAGCAAAAACTAGTGTCTCCATTGTACAATTATCTATCATTCATTAAATCCATCGTATTTAGATCATTAAACTTTTAAATCAAAACATAAGAATCAATAGATATAAAATCCTAAGATAAAAAATCTGTGTATATCTTATATAATAAATTATTATAGCTATTTCTTCTTAGATATACAATTTTTCTTTTGTAAAATCTCTTTTCCCTAAAGTTTCCTTTTCAAGGAATCCTCGAAAAACTAATTTTTTTACAGTATTAATTGTGTAGATTACCAAGAATATTGAGATATTATAAAAGTCTAAAAAGAAAACTTCAAAATTTAACAAAATCTCTCATAGTGTGGTTTTCCATAATTTACCTTTACCAAATTAGGGTTTTATTTTTCCCTTAATCCCACTTTTAATGAATTGTTTTATTTTTTCGTATTTCATTACATTTTTTGGTATGTCAAAAAATTAGACCTAGTTATAAGACTTCTAATGCATTATGAATTGTTTTATTTTTTAATATTTTATTATATTTCAATTATGTTGGAATCGAACCATGGTTAGATCATGTAAACCAACGATCAAACCTGATTGGACCTGAACTGTCCATCATATCGGTTCAATGACCGGTCCAAATCTCAAAACTATCCAAAGTACTTCTTTACCCTAAATTTATTATAGAAAAAGGATCAGATTAAGCAGATTTAGCTTAAGCAAGCTTAATAAGTGATATAAAATTTGGGTACTTCTACAATTTTAAGTGGCCAACAAACCAACAGTTTTTTATTAGTGACGACTTTAGGTTGGCTTGAACTAAATTTGCTTGAGTATATCTTTTGCCATTTATTATAACACACTATTATATATTTACAAAGACACCCATTGTCATGCATTAATTTGTACTGGCACGATTTTTTCTCTATGATTCAAGTATCCCCCTCCCTCCCCCGGACTCACTCACGGTAATTGTCCAACAACTTTGTACGGAAGACTGCATCTAGTCAAGCCCCTCTGTTGCCAGCTTCACTTGTGTAGCGCCACCTTATGGTGAACCACAAACACAAAGGGGTGGGGCGCTGCAAAAATTGTATGGGTCCCACCCCCCTTGTATCTGTAGCTCACGGTCGCACACCAAAGGGGGGTGCCAAAGATACGGCTCCCTCGTCAAGATGGATGGACCGGACTCTGCATGCGGTGATTACAGGACAAGCGCAACAGGTCTGACAAAGGGTCTACTTATAAATACACAGGTACATATTTTTGGACTCCTCTGCGTCAGCTTAAGCTCTGTCACCGTGAGTCACAGACACAAAGGGGCTGGGGCCCTGCAAAAATTGTACGGCCTCACCCCCTTTGTGTTTGTGACTCGGGGGTGATGCACTGTAAGCACGGCTCTTATATTTATAATAACACTCCTTTTAATTCATATGTATTAACCAAAAACACCTTTTATTATACATCGTGTCACGCACTGATTGGTACTCAGGTGATATTACGCCCTGGAGATGATTCAAACCCATCTATCAAAGCATTCTTTGTCAAATTCATGGCCTAACAATTTTGTAAGGATGACTACACCTGTAAAGTCCCTTTCTTGCCAGCTCCAATGCGTACCTCATACGTTCTCTGTATACTGTTTACAAATGGTGCATCTTACATCCCTGTTAAAAGGGATACAATGCACCTTGGCACAGGGCATGTCGTGGATTGTGATTAGCAAAGCAGATTTCCAAAAGCAATTTTTTTGGAGCGAGATTGAAGCACCAGGGCGTTAGGTGACATGTGGCCTGACAAAATGAAAAAACACCTACAGTAGTTCATTTTTTTGGTGGTTCACTTTTTCAGGCCATGTGTCACATGGCATCTTGGTGCTTCAGTCTCGCTCCAAAAAAATTGCTTCAAGAAATCTTTTCTGTGATTAGGGGTGACAATTTGTGTTGGCTGGTTGGATTCGTATTGTGTCAAGATATAGGTATACAACTATATGGCTCACCCCGAACCCTATCCATAGTGTTGGATTAATGTCTTGTATTCAACTTGAGATATAACCCGAATATGACCTGAAAACGGGGGCGAAATATTTTGACCTGTTTTGTATCCGATTTGGGGTTCAGATCTAACCCGTGGAAAGTAGGGTTTTGGGGGTTTATATTTGGGGTTTCTCTGTTTTCATGTCGCCGCACTGTTCATTGTAATCTCTGTTCTTCGATCATAGTGAAAGTTCTTTTCCGTTTTTGCCTGTAGACTTAGGCTTTAAGCCGAACCACGTAAATCGTATTGCTCTTGTTGTGTGATTGCTTTCTGCTTTATTTTCTCTCTTATTGTTTGCTGCATACGATCACAGATCTAAGTTTTCGCATAACAAACTGGTATTAGAGCTCGGTTGATCGTTGTAATGGCAGTAAAGTACGAAATTGAGAAGTTTGATGGGCATAACAATTTTAGTCTCTGACGCATTAAGATGCACTCATTGTTGGCACAATAGGGACTGTACAAGACACTGTTAGGGAATGATAAATTACCTACGACGATGAAGGAAGACAAACGTAAAAAATTTGACATTAAGGCACTTAGTGTGATTCAATTGTGCCTTCTTGATGAAATTCTACAGAAGGTTATTGATGAATGACAGCTGGATTATGACTTCGATTGAAGAGTCTATACATGAAGAAATCTCTCATGAATAAGTTGTATCTCAAACAATACCTTTATACATTGAGGATGAGAAAAAGTATGTCATTGAAGACTCATCTAGATGAATTCAATAAAATTATTATGGATTTAAAAAAATATACAAATAAAAGTATATTGATAAGAAGTGGATCCTTGATTCAGGTTGTTCTTTTCACATGTACTCGAATTGGCGTTGGTTTACAACGTATAAGGAGGTGAACGACAATACAGTCTTGATGGAAAACAACATGGTCTGTAAGACTGTATGAGTTTGGACAATTTAGATCACGATGCATGATGACATTGTTAAGACTTTAACAGACATCCGACATATACCAGACCTAAAAAAGAACCTAATCTCATTGGATGTTCTTGATTCTATAAGATGTAAGTGTACTATTAAAGATAGTGTCATGAGAGTGACAAGGGGTGCACTGGTAGTCATGAGAGGGTAGAAGAATGAGAATTTATGTGTTGCAGAGCAGTAAAGTTTCAAGGGCAACAGCAGTTTCATCATCATCTACAAATACTGATTTAGACATTATCCACCTTTAGCATATGTAGCTTGGGCATATGGGTAAGAGGGGGATGACTGTGTTGAGCAAGCAAGACTTGTTTGGTAGTCAGAAGACAATGAAGTTGGACTTTTGTGAGGACTGTATTTGAGAAACAACGCAGAATCAAGTTTAGTATTGTTCACAGGACAAAAGGAACATTGGACTATGTTCATTCGGATCTTTAGGGTCCATTTCGAGTTGTTTCAAAGGGTGGTTCTTGCTACATGTTGGCCTTCATAGATGACTTCTGTAGGAAGGTCTAAGTATTTATTTTGAAACAGAAAGATGAGGTGTTTCTTAACTTCAAACAGTGAAAGATCATGATTGAGAAACAAATAGGCAAAAAGATCAAGAGGCTGAGAACAGACAATGAGCTAGAGTTTTGTTCAGGAGAGTTCAATGAGTTATGTAGGAATGTGGGGATTGTGAAACACATCACGGTTAAACATACTCCTCAATAGAATAGGGTGACAGAACTCATGAACAAAACATTACTTGAGAGAGCTTGTTGCGTGCTCTCTAATGCTGGGCTAAGAAGAGAGTTCTTGACAGAAACAGTTACCATAACTTGTCACTTTATGAACTTATCTCCATCAACAACTATTGATTGCAAGATGCCTCATGAGGTATGGTCTAACACTCCTGAAGATTATTCTGGTTTACGTATTTTTGGTTGTCTAGTTTATGCCCATGTTAATGAAGGTAAGCTGGAACCTAGAGCTAAGAAGTGCATTTTTCCTAGTTATGCATCTGGTGTGAATGAATACAAGTTGTGGTGCACTAATTCCAAGTCACCTAAGTTCATTGTTAGTAGGGATGTTATTTTTTATTAATCTTTTATACTAAACCAAAAAAATGATATTGTTGATATAGGGATAGAGTGGGGTATTAAGAAGCAAGTGGAGCTTGAGTTTGATGTTTCTGGGAAGGTGTAGGAAAACACTTCCATTCAAGCCATGAAAGATGAGGAGCAACATTATAGTGAAGAGGTTGTATAGGAGGAACCGTAGTACAATGTTGTTATTGGGAAACAAATGAAAGAGATTAATCTGCCAAAGAAGTATAACAACTATGCAAAGTTGGTTGTTTGTGCATTAAATGTTGTAGAAGAGGATGTTGAATGTAAGAAGCCTTATACATACCATGAAACTGTTACAAACAACGAATTTGCGCATTGAGTGGTTGCTATGAATGAAGAATTGGAGTCTCTCTACAAAAATTAAACCTGAGAATTAGTTAAACCGTCAGTTAGAAAGAAGATCATAGGTTATAAACAAGTCTATAAGAAGAAAGAAGGAACGTCTGGTGTTGACAGTGTAAAATACAAAGCATGTTTGATTGTAAAAGGCTTAGGCAAAATAAGGGTGTGGATTTTAATGAATTTTTCTCACCTGTAGTGAATCACAATTTCATTCGTGTAATGTTTGCCATGGTTGTTATGTTTGACTTGGAGTTGGAGCAACTTGATATCAAAATAGCTTTCTTACATGGTGAGCTTAAGGAGCAAATTTATATGCAGTAATCAGAGGGGTTTGTGATTCCAGAAAAATAAGACCATGTGTACCTATTGAAAAGGTCTTTGTATGGACTGAAGTAGTCTCCAAGGCAGTGGTATAAGAGGTTTGATGTTTTTATGCTTAAGCATGATTTTCTTAGGAGCTAGTATAATAGTTATGCTTACTTTAAACAGCTCACAGATGGCTCTTTTGTGTACTTGTTTATCTATGTCGATGACATGCTTATTGCTGTGAAAGACATGTCTACAATCAACAAAATAAAACTCAACTTAGTAGTGAATTTGAGATGAGAGACTTGGGGGTAGCAAAGAAGATTTTGGGTATAGAGATACGCAGAGATAAAGAAGCAAGAAGCTATACTTGTCTTAGAAAAATTATTTTGAGAGAATACTTGAGCGTTTTGGGATATAGGATGCTAAACCTGTGAGTGCTCCATTAGCTAATGACAATAAGCTTTCAGCAGAGTTGTTGCCATAGACAAAACATGAGAGGGAGTACATGTCTCATATTTCTTATGCTAGTGTAGTTGGGAGCCTCATGTATGGTATGGTCTGTACCTATCCTGATATTTCATATGTTGTCAGTGTTGTTAGTAGATATAGGTGATCTAGGGAATGTACATTAGCAAACCATGAAGTGGATACTTTGATATCTTAGAGGAACTACAGATGTTAGCTTGATGTTTAATAAAACAGGTGGTTTTGATGGTTATACAATTGGGTTTGTAGATTCAGACTATGTAGGTGATCATGACAAGAGATCTCTGACAGGATATGTATTCACTTTGTCTAGTTGAGCAGTCAGTTGGAAAGCAATATTGTAAAGTACAATTGCTTTGTTCACTATTGAGGCCGAGTACATAGTGGTGACAGAAGTAGTGAATGAGGCTATATGGTTGAGAGGTTTGTTTGGTGAACTTGGTCTGAGACAGGGCTTGACTATAGTGCATTGTAATAGTCAGAGTGTCATACATCTAACTAAAAATTAGATGTACCATGAAAGGACAAAACATATGGATGTCAGATATCACTTCATTCGAGAGATCATTAGGTAGGGTCAGATTGCAGTAAATATGATTGGAATTGAAGATAATCTAGCTGATATGTTTACCAAGCTACTTCCAGGTCTCAAGTTCAAGCATTGCTTAGACTTGATTGGAGTTTGCAGTATATAGAGTTACCCTTCAGGGTTGTGTGGAGAAGATAGAAGTAGCGTGTTTCTATGCTATGTAACCTTGGTAGAATTCAAGTTAAAGTAGAAATTTGTTGGGTTAATGTCTTGTATTCAACCCGAGATATAACCCAGGATGATAACCCGAATTTGACCCGAAAAACACCCTTGACCTAAATTTTTTTGACCCATTTTGTATTCGATTTGGGGTCCGAATCCGACCTATGAAAATTAAGGTTTTGGGGGTTTATATTTAGGGTTCTTGATTTCCGTGCCACCACATTGTTCATTCTAATCTCTATTCTTCGATCATAGTGAAAGCTGTTCTCCATTTTTGCCCATGGACTTAGGTTTTAAGCTGAACCACGTAAATCGTTTTGCACTTGTTGTGTGATTGCTTTCTGCTTTATTTTCTCTCTTTTTGTTTACTGCATACGATCACAGATCTAGGTTTCCGCCTAACACATATATTAGTCGTGTCTTACCCTCTTTGACTTGAACACATTTATAGTCAACCCTAACCCACTTTCGTGTTGGGTTCCTATCGGGTTTGTGGGTTATGTGGTAATTTGTGTTGGTAGGTCAGATTTGTGTCGTGTTAAGTTAAGGGCATACGAATAAATGAGTTAAACCAAACCCGACCCATTTACCCATCAAGTCAACCCGTTTTGACCCCAAACACATTTACAATCAACCCTAAGTTTACAATCAACCCTAAGCCGCTTTTTTTGTGTTGGGTTTGGACTCATGGGTAGTGTCAAACATTGCCACCTTCATTGTGATATATCTCCGGCACTTTCGGAGATGATTCCAAATTTGTTGGCGAGACATTTATTGCATAACTGCAATTGTAATTTGCATTAACTCTGTCCTTTCTCTAAGGCAAGTGGATGAGTTAATTACAATGGGTGCGGTTCCCTAGTTAAACTAGTACCTCACTTCTATCCATCTATAAAACAAAGCTTTTCTTTCGGAAGCTTGTGATCGTTCTAAGAGACTGGCAATTCCGATCAGGTGTGTAGAATTCTCTCCTTTTTTATGTTTTATGTTCTTTTTTTAATTTTTTTAAGGTCCAGTTTAGTTACTTGAATTGAATAGATAAAATAATAGTAAAGAAAAAAAAAATTACATAAGAAAAAAAATATATAAGTAATTTTCATTCTTTTTTCTAATGTTATTTAGTTGCCATGATCATGTAAGTTGATGTTCCTTTTCAAAGAAAAAAAAGAGAGAAGATTTTCAGGCAAATTTGTGTAAAAATGTAATGGCTCTTTAAAGAAATAAAGGAGAAAAAATTCATGAAAATTGAGGATTTCTTACTCTTGATAAGCAAACACCTAGAAAAAGAGAATCTTGAAAATATTTTTATAAGAATCACATTAAACCACACTTTCAAAGCAGCCAGAGAAGGTATAGAGTAGAAGTTTAGAATTCTATGAAAAGTTATTCCTTAGCTTTTTCATTTATTTTTCAGAGATGATTATCTTACCCAATAGCGCCAAATTCGACTATTGGTAGTAGTCGTTGTTACCTTGAACAAACAAAAAAACAAAGGATGAGAAAAGATCTTTATCTAGTCTTCAATAACTCAGCCCAAAGTTGGGATGTTCGACTGACAGCAATTGGTGTAGTTTGAACTTTGAATCATCTCTGGTCCGACTAGAGATGTCTTGCCAACCAAATCCAGCATGTGACATGATGCCGGACAAAGGGTATCTAGATGGATACACGGCACATGATGCCGGACAAAGGGTATCTAGATGGATACACGGCTTAGAGGACATCAGTGACTGTCTGCAGTGGATCCCGTAGCTATATGTATTGTGGACTGGAAAAGATTAGTTCAAGCAAACTTTTCTTAAACATGCATAAGCATTTTGCTCGAGATGTCAAGTACCAAAAAAAAGTATGTAGATAAAAACTTAAGTTATACTTAGGTTTGTTTTCTTTCTTTTTTTGTTCTACATGACTGCTCAAGCAAGATTGCTGGTGCATGCTTGTGGAAACGTTGTTTGAGCTGATCTTTTGTCATCGTGGACATATTATTTTGATTGGGACAAGTATCTTGACATTTTTACCCCTATAATATCATCCATGCATATAGTTATGGGATTCCACTGCAAACGACCATATTTCCATTGGGGAGGCTGTAATACAAAAGAGAAATACCATGTGATTTATCATACTGTCTGTGTATTTATCCAAAAAACCTCTGTTTGGTATGGCATGTTATCGCTCCCGTCAAGGTCGAGAAGATTCAAGGAGGGTTTCATCTCTGCCGTGTTGATACTTGTCCCACCTTTCTCCTCATTTTTATCAAAAAAGAATTTATAAAATTTAAATAGACTAGCATAAAGGTAACATGATACAGGTGTTATTTGTTAGGATGATTCCATTTATTTTTATAGAGAATTGGTCTGTGTCTGATGCCGGAGTAATGCATTTCATTATATTTTAGTGCGGGCATATCCCTTTGAAGGGAATTGATCTTTGTGACCAAATAGGTGTATCAATGTGGGATGTGTGCCACACACTGACACGTGATGTGTTTTTCAATTTGGTGCCACTTTTCGGTCAAAGAGAGTTGTGTCCGCTCCCTTTAACTATTGCTAACCTCCATTGGGTGTCAGGGGCGGACACATCAACACTGAAAAGTAATATGTCCCCCCCCCCCCCAAAAGTGTAAATCACTTTTTGGCACGGATGTGTCTGCCTCCGCAACAGCCAGCGGAGGTTAGTGTTTTTTTGACACTTTCAACCCCACAGACCTCACATGTTAGCCGTGGTGTTATCACGCATTGGTAACATAATGTTGATTACAAAAGATTTGTTCCCTTATGAACGGTAACATGACGTTACCATTGATGGTGCCCAAACTGTTCAATGGGATAGGAGTCAAACATGATAGAGATGTGGGAATGTTCTTCCCTGGCACCCACGAAAGATGGTCTTATGCCCATTTGGTCTTGTGTCAGCTGACTTTACTTTTAACACAGTAACAAATAAATTCTACCGTGGTAAGTTTTTGTCTGGTTTCGAACATAGTAAACTGGTTTGAGATTCAGTTTGATCCAGTTCATTTTTAAAGTATCACATTATTTTGAAATAAAGAGACAAAATAGACTAATGTGACTCCAAAATTTGGTTAGCGTCTTGTCAATTAACATCTTGTTTGTTTTAGCATATCTGGCAACAATTGTTTTGGACATCTTACCGAATTTTTTTTTATCATTCTCTTCAGGGAATTTGGTTATCTAGCAAGTTTGTAGAGAGACGTATTCCAAGAGACACATCTTAGGGTTTTCCATATAAGAATGGCATATGATATTAATCATTTCAGTGGAGAAGAACTTGAAATTGGAGATTCCTTGGCTGTTCGCATCAAACGTAAGCTTCGTAAGCTTGATGCTTTAAATGATTTATCACTTACGTGTATTTACAAAGTCCCTAAGAAATTACGCAAAGTAAATAAATATGCCTACACGCCTGCGGTAGTTGCAATTAGCCCTTATCACCGTGGTCGAAAAAGCTTGCAAGCTATGGAAGAGTATAAATGGCGCTCCTTGAAAGCCATCCTTGCTGAGACAGAAAAATTGGAGGAGTGCATCAAAGCTTTAAGGATGCTTGAACCAAGAGCTCGAAAGTGTTACTCGGAATCCATCAACCTTAGTAGCAATAAATTAGTAGAAATGATGCTGGTTGACGGTTTGTTCATTGTTCACTTCCTTTGCAATAAGGTCTTGGTGACAACCAATTGGATGAGGGTAACCCTTATGAACGATATAATATTACTTGAAAACCAACTTCCTATGTTTGTTCTAAAGACTTTATTTGATCTAACTAACGTCCATTGCCAACACTCTCTCACCCAACTCGCTATCGAATTCTTCAATCATTTGAAACCTAAGTATTTTGAGGTTTCTCCGGATCGCAATCCTAATGAAAGCAAGCATTTGCTTGATCTGTTGGGGAAAACATTACATGCTTCGTTTGAAGGGACATCATATATACGTCAGTGGGAGTATCTTCCATGTGTGACAAAGCTACGAGAGGCGGGAGTCAAGTTTCAAAAGGGCTCTGGTACAATTTTTAACATAAAGTATGTCAATGGGGTGTTACAAATCCCTCCAATAGATATTGATGACCATACAGATTCCTTTTTGCGAAATCTGATTGCTTTGGAACAATGGTGTTATGGGGATGACACTCACGTCACATCTTATGCCTCCTTAATGGATAGCCTCATCAACTCTGCTGACGATGTGGGATTTCTCTGTCGTCGTGGAATTATCACAAATTTCTTAGGTAATGATGAAGATGTGGCCACTCTCTTCAACAAGCTCTGCATTGATGTTACAATTGGTAATTTCTATTACTCCCAAATGTGTGTCGAAGTGAAAGAACATTACGAAAAGCGTCAGAATGTATGGAAGGCCACATTAAACCGCAACTATTTCAGCAGTCCCTGGAAGATCCTGTCGTTCTGTGCTGGAATTCTACTGCTTTTTCTCTCCTTTACAGGGACCTTATTCTCCATCCTTTCCTTCTTTGTTCATAAGTCTTGAATACTTGGGTTCCATGTTTATGTAATTGATGAAGCTAAAGCAAAGAACTTTTGATTTCTGTTGTAGTTATTAGGTTTTCCTGCTGAGGCAATTCAAATTAAAAATACTAGAAAATATTAAGCTTGACCTCATCAAAGGGAACACTAATTCTTCAAACATAGTTGTTGTGGCTATAGCACTAATTCAAACTAAGAAGGGTACACCCAAAAACAACAAACAAAAAACTAGAGATCATGATGGATGTGAATGTAAAAAACCAAAGAAGTAAAACTAATGGAGGGATGTGAAATACTATATGAAAAAGAGCTTTTCAATTGACAAAGATACGACTTATGGTGAAATATAGATTTCAGTATAAGCACAGTTAATCATCCTTTTGGTGCAAATGACCAATCATCATGGTTGGAAAACTAGGGTTTGGCTTGGTTGAGTCACAGAATTGAGTCATTTTGTAAGGATGGCCCGATCAAAATGTGGCATGCGATGACCCATCTACGATTCAAGATTGCCAAGAATCGGTCCAAGTCTTGCCCAATCTAATCGTGATTCGGGGAAAATGACGTATATTTTTTCTTCTTCGTTTTTCTTATTTATTTATTTATTTAAAAATACACTTAATCTTAAACATGCCTTCTCTCTTTCACTTTTTTTTTTCCAAATCCTCTCCTGTCAGCCACTCATCTCAAATGATTAACATCAACCATCATTACTACCTTTCTAACAACCACTTCATCTAACATTTTGCTCTTTTTTTGTTCTTTTCTTTTTGCTTTATTTTTTGGAAAGTCTCCCTCCTTTTTTTTTGGTAAGAAGCTTAAGCTCAATTTCATTCAACATCATATATTCTCATGATAACATGAGTCCATTGGTATTGTCAACACCCAAATTTTGACTTAGGTCATGTGATAGTATAAAGACAACATAACAACGTCTAGGCATCAAGACTCTAAGCACCCATGGCTTAGGAAGAGCAAACTTAGACTCTAGGAGGTTAGACATTTCCCAAGAGATCTCCCCAGATGCTCCAGTCACAAATGAATCAGTCAAAGCACCTTATTACAGCCCAAAATGAATCATTTCAGGATAAACCCTAATCTCACTCAAAAGCACCAATAGGACTTTGAGGATCCACATTTTAAAACTCCATTCATGTCGTCAGTGAGTTTTCCACCTCTTGTAAGCCTTTCTCCAGCAAAGCATCACAGATGAAAAAATTACCATTTTGTCCTTTTTCCTTTAAAAACTCAATACCCAATATCTGTCATCCAGATTACTGAATCTCTCTGCCAACATAAGTCTTCTTATCATAAAGCATCGTAGGTATTCACATTTTCACATTTTTCGACCTGTAGGAAAAAATTACCATTTTACCCTCTCACCTCAGAGAATCTATCCTTGTACCCTCAAAGGATCCCCGGAGCCTCTCCCGTAGCCCAAATGGTGTAATTTCAGATCCTAGGCATCCCTGAGTCTCCCTATTTTAGGGAACTCATCACAGATCAAACCTTGTTCGAGAACCACAACAACCAATTTTTCAATCTATGATAATCCTAACCAAGAAATGACCCTTGCAAAAACTCTCAAAGATTCATCCGATCTTCGAATCCGGAAAGGTCAATCACCATATTTTGGCCTCAGTCTTATCTTCAAATCTCTAGGTCTGAGAAGAGAGTTTCGAAGTCTCGAACCTCTGAGAAATCTCAAAATTTCCCCAAAGGGTCAAAATGTTGTTTTCTCACTTTTTGCTCCTATGGTGCCAGAACATTCTCCAAACTTTCAAATCAGGATCAATCGATGTCCTTTTCTTCAGAATCGTGAGGCCTTCAAAAAGCTGTCTAAGGAGCAAAGGCTTTCACAAAATCTATTTGCCAAGATTCCCTCAAATACTCCAAAAAACATGACAAATCAGGTGTAAAAATTAGGTGCTCAATCAACTCCTAGGAATGCATCCAAAATCATAAATTCAGACAGTTAGTGGCCACACCATTGTAAATTCAAAGCCTCGAGACTATCAAATCCACACTAATTTATGAAAAATCTATGACCCAAGTAGTCATTTCTACCCAAACCTAGAAAAAGCGTGTTTTGTTTATATTTGGCATGCGAAATGCCCTTAAAAGTTCTCTCAGAACCAGAATGCAACAAGGTCAGAGCCATTTTCTCAGTTGCACTCATATCCTCAATAAAGCATTTCACAACCTCTTGGTTCTGAAAATGTCTAACCATTCAATTTCACCTGGCTTCAAGCAGCAACAAAAACCCAATTTATTTAAGCGACTTTACTTCGAAAAACTCTTGACAACTGCCCAGGAATCCAGTAACCAATCTGCCAACTCCTATAGCTCCAAGACTCCCTAAACTTTAAATCCCCCAGATACGACCCGAGACGGTATTTTACAGAAAAACCAGTGGCATTCCTTGTCAAATTCTATCAAATCGCTCAAAAAAATGTTTTTGACCTAATTTCTTGCTCGAGTACTGTAATCTCGCGTAGTCAGAAGCTACGAATCAGCTGGACCCAGGGTCATTTATCCGTGGGCAACTCTTGAATCAATTTTACCATATTGCCCTTCAAAATGCATATGAGGGATTTTTAGGTAAAAAAACCCTGATTTCACCCCTTACCCTTTTTGTAATTTGGTTCTAACTGGACCATTGCGACTAGAGCATCTGTAACCTCTAAAATTGACACTAGTTGGGCTGACTTCTGAGCTTGGGAGCTCGCGATGACAGAGAGAGGGTTCAAAAAAATAAAAAAGCAACCCTAGTCATTAAATGAGCTAAAATCTAGATATTTTGCATTAAATGCATTCACATCCTTAAGCCATTTTTGGTAGCCCTTAGATTGAAATCTTCCTATTCTCTTTCTCACTCACCTCCCTTGGATCCTCTCTTTGAATTTCAAATCCCTAGAGAGCTAATCAAACCCCCCAATTAGGCATCTCATGCCACACCCTTGAAGATTACAACAAATGGGATTGCCTCAAAAGGCATCTCTCATGCTCACCTTCCACCTCATCAATGCATGCCAACAAACACAAATAAATCCTAACCCTTCACCTCATTTTAACCAAGTACATCCCCACATTCTACCTCATTTTAGCTGAATTAATCCTAGCCCTCTATCTAACAAAACCAAGATTAAATCTTAGCCCTCCACCTAACTTAGGATAAAGATCATCATAGCCCTCCATTTAGCAACCCCCAAGCTTGATCTCAACCCTCCATTACACTAATTTGGGGCTATAATGCAACATGGGATTGGCAACAAAAAACCCTAATTACTAAGAGAAGAAGAGGAATTATCAAGTTTACATTAACCCTAGGCAACGTAAGCCTACACCCAAGTCCAAATCATCTCCCCCTCTTCAATATATGTCAATTAGCATGCTGTTATGTTGTCCAATTCATGCTAGAACTCTATTCTAATTCGAGTACATGGTAGAGGCTGTTGAGCCTCTACTTGGTTTTATTTTTTACCGATTTTCATGGTGAATTTATTGTGATTTTTGTAGAGGGCTGATTGAGCCCAATTTTGACTATGTTAGACTATACATATACATGATATGCTAGATTTTATTTCATGAATTTAGGAGTTGTGGAAGGCCTTGAGATGGCCTCCTAAACAAACCCCAAAAACTAAGTCTTTTGAGACCTAGTTTTAGTGAATATTTGCAGATTTTTATTTGAATTTTCTATGCATAATTTGACACTTAAATTTTTATATGATGTTCATGTACATATCCCCTACTAGCATGCTTAATTTTAGAATTTTTACAAAACCGGCTCCAAAATTGGGAAATCCAGCTACTGGATTTTCTCCCAATAACTAACACCTATTTTTTTAAGTAAATTAAAAAATAGGTGTTGAACAAACAGGCGTTGACATCTAGGACCCACCCCAGTGAGCCTTGATTCTTCTCCAGCCCTATCCCAAGGCATATCTGACCTTTGAGAGTCATTCCTGTGCACAAGCACCTCTGTGGGCTGTTGTTTCTGTCTCAATGCCTGAATTTAAAAATAGGTGTTGGAGTGACTTTCAGGCATTAAACCTGGGCCTTAAAAATCATGCTTTTAAAAATTGGTTAAGTGTGAGTCTCCCCTAGGGTTAGTGTAAAGACTCTGGAGAAACCCCACCCCTCTAAGCCCTAATTTGGTGACCTAAAAACCCAAGTTGGTTGTTGGTTTAGCACCCAATGCCTGATTTTTATCCTAAATTAAATTCAAGCGTTGAACAATTAAGCGTTAGGCCCGTAATAGATGACTATAGGGCCTACTTTGGGAGATCATATCTCCACGTGGTATATGCTAAAGACCTCTAGGATTATACAATGTAACTTTAGAAGACTTTCCTTATCCCAAATTATAGGTCCCATAGTGCTGGGACCCACCAAACCACTCCAAAAGATTGCACTAAGGTGTTTATAGGATTAGTTTTATCAACACTTGATTTTCACTTGAATTAAAATTCAAGCATTGCACGTTAAGATGAAAAATAGGCGTTAAGCCTGTAAGACAGAAAAAAATAATTTCTTCCCCTTACTTTCCCTTCCATTAAGGTTAATACCTGTAAACATCGGCATTCGGGAGGGGTACGGATGCCCCCACCTGCCCGTGGTTTTCGGGTCCACTCTTCGGCGCCTGAGGCCAGTGCGTGAGAGGTCACTAACCCTTTTATAGGAGGGTTAGACTTTTCTTAGAGTCGCCACCAACTTAGGGTTAACCGATAAAGTTAGACATTGGTTCTCCTTTTCGGGTGAAGAGGAGAAGTCTAGACCTGGAGGTCTAGGGGTTTGACTCTTTGAACCAGTTTGAGTTCCTGAGATTTAGGGTAAGTTGTTAAGTTGCATTTGGGGAAGGTGCTAGGCACCCCAAATACCCGCATTTTTAGGGTGGCTTCTCTCATTCATACATGTTTTAAATTATGCTGAAGTCTATGCTTGTTAAATGTAAAGTTATTGGTCTGGACCACCCCCGTGGTGTGATCATTACAGTCGCACTTGAGAC
>JAOXJP010046444.1:0-16202 GCA_025762735.1 Platanus orientalis
GTTGAGCCTTTTACGCAAGTTCACATTCCAGGACCCAGTATTCTCACCATGCACCCAAAAATCACTTACCCTGCCATCCTTATTTCTAGCTAAGCAAAAAATATGGGGGGGCTTCCTCCACCAGGGGTCTAGAAGAGCACCATCTATCATTCCATAAAACAATTTTAGTCCCAGAGCCCACATCTAATCTGGTCCTTTGGAAGAACTCCGCACTGATATTCATAATTCTCTTCCAACAACTACAACCATACGAAAGGTGGAGATCGTTGGACATCCAGTCATTAAAACACCCACACTTGCTAACAATCACCTGCCTCTAAAGACTTTCCATCTCTCTGCCAAAGCGCCATAGCTATTTAGAAAGAAGGGCCTTATTCATATCACGTACACGGCTAATTCCCAGACTGCCGAGCCTCTTAGGTCTGCAAATATCCTCCCAAGCCACCAAATGCAAACCATCACTTTGAGAACCCTTACTCCACAAGAATTCCTTCTGACAACGCTCAATTTTTTTCTCCACAAAAACAGGTTTTGTTAGAAGTGATAGAAAGTAAGTAGGAAGACTAGCCAAGACTGATTTTAACAGAACCAACCCCTCACATTTCGAAAGAAAACTCCATTTCCAACTGGCTAACTTTTTATAAATATGAGAAATGACCAAATTCCAAATCGCTAAGTTCTTATGAGAAGCCCCTAGAGGGAGCCCTAGGTAAGTGGTTGGAAGGGAGCCCACAGAGCATCCCAAACATACTGCCAAATGGACCAAATTTCCCGCATTGCCGACCCCGAAGATCTTGCTTTTTGATGGGTTCATCTTTAAGACTAGAAACCGCCTCAAAACAATGGATGACACAATGCAAATAAAGCACCTGAGCCTCAGAGGTTTTGCACATGATAAGAGTGTCGTTAGCAAATTGTAAGTGGGACACCATCAATCAATCAATTCCCATCCTAAACCCCTCCAACGAGCCACCAAGGAAGGCTTTAGAAAGGAGAGCCCCAAAAGCTTCAACCACAATTAAAACCAAAAAAGGGGAAAGGGAGTCCCCTTGTCTTAAACCTATGGAACCATGGAAGAAGTCAACCGAAGATCCATTCAGAAGAAGGGAGGAGGCCTATCCCACACTTTTTTTTTATCCATTTACACCATATGTTTCCAAAACCCATTCTCCTAAGCATGTAATAAAGAAATGTCCAATTAACATGGTCATAGGCTTTCTCAAGATCCAACTTACAAAGGATGCCCAAATCCCCTTTTCTGATAATTTCCTCCATGCACTCATTAGTCACAAGCACATCATCAATCGACTGTCTGCCCTCAAGGAAAGCACTTTGGTTAGGAGAAATTATCTCCGGTAAGATTACTTTCATTTTGCAGGCCAAGGTTTTAGCCAAGATTTTGTAAACACTACCCACAAAACTGATTGGCCGAAAGTCAGACACCCTGTTCGCATGCTCACAATTAGGGATGAGAGAGATAAAGGTGGCATTACTTCTTAAATCCAGAATGTTTTGATCATGAAAGTTAGCCATGGTGTCCATTAGGTCATTTTTAATAATGTCCCAGCACTGTTTGAAGAAGGCCATAGTGAAACCATTCGAACCTAGGGCTTTGTCATCCTCAATGCTCCAAACCACCCTCTTAACTTCCTCCTCCTCAAAAGGACGTTCAAGCCACACTCTTGAATTAGCAAAAATTCTTCTAAATTGAACAACATTCAGCTTTGGTCTTCTAATCCCTAGCTCCTTAAACAACTTCATAAAATAAGAAACCATATGATCTTTAAATTGGTCAGAAGCCCATTCCCCACAACATCCACCAAGGAATGGATATAATTCATATTTCTCGGACAATAGGCCACTCTATGAAAGAAAAAAAAACAAGTATTGTGATCTCCTTCTTTGAGCCATTTCACCTTAGCCCTCTGCTTCCATTTGATTTCCTCCAGGCACGTAGTTTTCTCATAGTCGCTTAGCCAAATCCCTCATTTTCCTTTGAGACTCATGCAAGATGCCTCGCTCTTCAGATGCATCCCAGAAACGAATTTCTTCCAATAAATTCTTTTTCTTTTCCTCCACCAAGCCAAACGATTCTTTGTTCCAGACACTGAAGCGATCACGAAGGTGCTTCAACTTTAACCTCAATCTATGACCCGGCTTCCCAATTACAGTAAAGGAATTCCACCAGTCCTTAAGATCCTTGAAGTTAGGAACCTGCAGCCACATGTTCTCAAACTTGAGGGGCTTAGGGGCACCAACAACCTGCTTACCACACAGAACCGAGTGTGATCTAACACTGGCCTTGGCCTGACCAGGCCTTTGAAAAAGGAGAATGTTACGTCTCATTCTGCATAAATAAGGAATCTGTCCAACGCGCTCAGCATAGGCAGAGACTGCATCTTAGACCAGGAATAAAATGCCCCTGAGATCGCCACATCCCTAAGGCCTTGGCTGTTAACGAAGTTGGCAAAAAAAAACAGCTCCCAGAGATAACCCACCACCCCTAGTCCAATCCTTCACATTCTCGTTGAAATCACCACACACACACACCAGGGGCCATCGGATAATCAATGCAAATCATTCAACTCCTAGAAAAACAAAGGCTTCAGATCAGGCACACATGGGCCATAAACACCCGAGATAAGCCACTCATCATCAGACCCTCTTCTCCTTCCTCTCACTGAAACCGAAAAGTTCTTCACCCAAAACTGGAGAACTTCAATCTTCCCTGTATCCCAAACAATCCAAATGCCACCAGAGGCCCCCTTGAAAGCAAGCAGACTCCATTTACCAAAGAAAAATGGCAGATTTGACGAAGGAAGGAACGCGGGATGGACTTCAGCTTAGTTTCCAACAACACCACAATGTTGACAGAGCTAGAATTGATAATATCCTTAACTTGCAGCCTCTTCTCGACCCTGCCAAGCCCTCTAATATTCCACGAAAGAATAGAAAAATTCAGAGCAACTAGATAACAACCCAGAAAAACAAGAAAGGAAGCAAAAACTCACAGACCATGCCAAGGAGAGAATTTTTTGCTGCCTCCAGAGCGTTCCTTAAATGTTGATCGAAGGCCCCACATCTCCCGGTTGCATCTTTGAGTCTCCTTGTCTGAACCAGAGAGAGAGATCTCCCTTTCTAGAGCCATAAAGAGATCAATCGCTTGCCTCTCAACCCCATCAAAGGAAACACCCAGAAAATTACTTACTGCAATCATCAGATTGATCACCCAAAGCGACACTTCCAATAGAGCTGAGGGAACAAGAAATCTAAGGCCTTGGAGGAGAGCCATGTTCTCAGCTCTGTTGGATTCTCATACACCTCCAGAATCAGAACAAGCAAAAATAGTAGCACCTGTGTGAACACTAGGGACATCACCAATACCTGAGCGCCTAGTCTTCCTCATTGAGCAACCAACAAAGTTAAGTTTATAAGAATGGGATCTGAAAGGACCAATTGGATCAATGAGGATTCCTCTAAATGAATTGTGGTGGCACTGATGGGACGCCAATGAGCTGCCCTAATCGTGATCATCTCAATGATGACATGAGCCGGATAAATGAGTTTAAGGTGACCCTGGTGAAGACACCAGTAAGCTGCCCTAATCGTGACCATCTCAATGATGACATGAGCCAGATAAAAATTATTGTGATATATTCAGGAAGTCCATGCCTCTTATATACTCCAAACGGTAGTTTTACTGTTTAGAGTAAAAGGCTCCAATAAAAGCCTCCAGATGGTAGAGGTAAACTTGCAATGAATGAACAAAAGACGATATTTGTTGTGTGAAAGTTGTTGACCATGTTATGCTGATCACAAACAAGTTCATGAACAAAATTCCTGCACCCTAATCAAATATGAAGAGTTCAGAACAAATTTTTTGAAGATTTGGCATTGACAAATGTCTTCTCCATGTTCCATGAACTTAGACAGTTAGGTCCAATAAAAGCCTCCAGATGGTAGAGGTAAACTTGCAAAGCATGAACAAAAGACGATATTTGTTGTGTGAAAATTGTTGACCATGTTATGCTGATCACAAACAAGTTCATGAACAAAATTCCTGCACCCTAATCAAATATGAAAAGTTCAGAATAAATTTTTTGAAGATTTGGCATTGACATATGTACTCTCCATGTTCCATGAACTTTAGGCAGTTAGGTTAAAAAACACAGTATTTTGGAGAAACATAGCTCGCAAAGCCCAAAAATCAATTAATGTTTGTCTGTATTTAAGGCCAAAAAATTGTGTTCTACAACAAAAATGTTGTTTTGATGCCAACTCGGAAGGGGCATTTTGAACAAATATTAATCCTGACCATCAAAATAAAGAGCCTAAGGTTAATTTCATTTGGTCCAACAAGCAGCTTATGCTTTCTAAAGATGGAAACAGCATTTGGTTAGAAAACAAGCTTTGAATTTGTGTAACCAAAACAGCATTTTCAGACCATTGAAAAAAATATTAAGTTTTAAAATAGACAATTTAATGTTACAAAATAGATAATTTGTCAGAGTTTTGTCTCTCCAAAATACCCTGATCTCAGGATAATTGCTTAAACTGCCAGCAATTATGTGGTAGTTATAGAAAGGATCAAAGTGTGTTGGAATGAAAATATTAGGAAATATAAGTATAGAATCTAAAACATATCACTACAAAATATGGTAGAAATATAATGCCATTATCCATGCACATCCAGAACAAATTTCATTAGCAATAGTGTCTTAATGGGATTGAAGGTGTGTAAAGGACAAGAGAAAGGCCAAAATTGACTTGGGCTGAAGTACTGAAGAAAGACATGGATGCTTGATATTTAATGACAAATATGGCCCCAGATCGAGTGGGATGGCGGAACAGGATCCATGTAGCCGATTGCAAATAGTTTGGACAAGACTTTGTTGTTGTTTTAGTAAAAATTCATGATAAATGAACTAGATTGGTAATACTGTCGGAGAAGAATAGTGATTCAAGTTAAATCAAATAAAAATGGCATTATTTTATACCTCGATTATAGTGAAGGCACGGTGAATCACCAGAGCCAGCATTAAGCAAGGAAGAGCAAGAAAGTAATGCCGGAAGGTATCTTCATCCTTGCTGTAAGTCTGCTTTACCACCTTATGGTACCTCATGTACCAAACGATCGCAATCGAAGTTCCCAGAAACACCAGCTTCATTACAGTGTTGTAGAAGGAGACATACTTTGTAAACAAGTCGAGGTACCGAGCAAGGAAAACTATAACATATAGTTCTTGTGTCTTCAGTGATATTCCTGAAGTGAAGAAAAGGTAAATTTAGATTAGCAGAAAAAGAAAATTGTCAAATTAATAAGCGTATGTAGGTAAGTTTGTGTGTGTGTGTGTGTTGTGTCTATTACACATACATACACATATAATAATTGTGTATTCTATTTGAATAGAAGAACCCAAGAACCCAGCATCTGTTCTCCATTGGAATACTAAGTCAAGACTAGCACTTTTTCGAATCTTATTTTCAGTTAAAGAATATAATCAAATCCCCAAATTTCAGGACTTGTTTAAAGGGCTTTTGGGCAAATCGATTTTACATTGAATCAGACAAAAATATATATATACAACCTGATCAGAGGAGATCTCTAAAATCGATAAGGTTTGGCATCAACTGACACAAATTGTAGAAAAATATTGGTAACGTTCTCTTCAACTTTTGATGTAGTGCCCTAACTTAGAATTGCTGTAAGGGGTATATTAGTCATTATCGAAATATAACATTCATCTGTACATTTCATCTTTATAAGGGGTATTTGAGCCAATATCTTTAATAAAGCTAAATTTAAAATGAAATAAAAGTAGGGTTCATTCATGTTGGACCACTTCTTTCCTCTATTCTTATTCTTAGTCTATCAAAACCCTAGGAGATAAAACATATTTTCAACCATCCTGGTCTCATGTCATATATTTCTTCAATCAGGATCTATGGAAAGGCAATGCCGCTGATGCCATCTGACTGTATGGCTGGTGCCACCAGTCGTACAGACAAGGCTCATCTCTCCAAGTAAAACTGGTATTGCTTGGCAGAGGAGATTATTGAGAGTATCATGATAATTTTACTTAATTTTCTTCCTTTTAATGGAATTATATTGATCTATTGATGTGGAATTTGATAGAAAACATTTGCAAATAATAAAATAGGAATTAAGAAATTAAAATACTCAATTTTCAGGTCAAGGGCAAAATTGTAATTTTCTATAAAATGGAAAATTACAGAAATACCCGACAGGTGTCAAAATGATCCCAAATTTTCCATATAAGCTAGGCAGACCTTCTAGAGTATGGTTCAAATTTCATGAATTTTGGATCCTCTAACTATTTAATCTTGAAAATCCTCAAATATTGAAAGTTCGTTAATGGAGTTTTCACAAATGCAAAAAATCTTTTGAAATAGGAGGAGAGGGAAGAAGGGAATCACAAAGAACTTTGAGGGGATTTATAGGGGATCCAATAAGATTAAAACTCTAAATAAAAACAAAAGAGAATAGGAATTTAAGAAGGGGCGATTTCAGGTTATGCTGTCCAGAAATTTCAGTCAACAAAAACCCATGTATGACAAGATAGCTTTATAAAAGTCTTATTCTGCGCAGGTAGTATCAAGAGGATTTAGGGGAATAAAAAAAGGGATTTAGAGAACCAAATACCTGGACAATAATCAACACCTTGTCCTTCCAGTTGGGGTCTACGATTACGACTATAACATGACGGTGATGTCCTTCTCATGGGGATCAGTTTCTGCAAAGATTCTGATGTCCAGCACTTCGTCTCTTGAACAGAAAGTTATAATAAAGAGAGAGAAGGGAAAGAAGGAAGGTTTATTGTAGGGAGGGAAGTGATGGAGGTAGTAAGAAGATGAAAGGAGAGAAAGTATCGTGGGTTTGGGAGAAAAAATAGGAGAAAGAAAAAAGAGGCATGAAAGAGAGAGAAAGAGAACACGAGATAGGGTGAAAGGGAATAGGGGCCTACGACGAACTCAATGCAAAACCAATTTTTTTCCTATTCTTCAATGTCGTATAAAGGGCGAGGGGAGGCCTATTTTATGGGCATAACATCAAAAGAAAATAGATATTTTTGAAAAAAAAACTACTAAAAATACTACTCCTGCAACTATTGACAACCCTTCAGTAATCTAGTCATAACTTCCCCAAATGACCTCAGAATTGTGCAATTTTGGTCTCATTAGAAAGCTAACTAAATAACCTATCTAATGACATCAAAATCAAGCCAAAAAGTCAAGTTTTAACCATATAAAAATTGGGTTCAAAGTGAAAAATGGGATTACAACTAAAAACCCAAAAATCTAAACTACCCATGGCACTATTGGCCTTATTACAAAATAATTTGTTCCACCCCTCAAGTGCAACACTCATACGACTTCTCATGCTTGGGTTTGGGCCCCCACATGGGGTACTTAAAGTCCAGTCAAGTGAAGGATGTAATATCAATTCCCCCCTCTTAGAAAATTCATCCCTATTGAGTTTAGGAGGAGGGCCAACGATCCATTCACCACCGTATGCCACACACTGGAGAAGGAATGAACCTACCTGCTTCTTGAGCTTTGGAAGAGTAGGATCATGACTTGGAACCATCTTCATCATTATATTGTGGTGCTTGAAGGAATAAGTTTTGTTGTAGCCACAATGTTGTGCCCTCTTATCAAATAACCATGGTCTAGTAAGAAGAATGTGACACACCTTGAGGGGAAGAATGTCACACTACACCTTGTCAATGAAATCCTCAATAAAATAAGGAACTAGGCACCTTTCTTAGACCTTCAGGCTAGTGTTGCTAACCCATGCGACCTTGTAAGGATTAGGATGTATTCAGCTTTCAGACCAAGTTTCCTCAAACATTACGTTGGTACAACAACTACCATCAATGACCATGGAACAGATTTGGCCATTACAGCAAACTCATGTCTAGAATATACTATCACGACACCAATCTTCTTCCTTTATGGCATGAATAGAAAGAAAAGGGCGAAGTACATGTACGAGTCTGTCTTCATCTGACTCCTCAGCCTGGTCTTCAAGATCTTTCTCAACCTCAGGTTTCATAGCACCATCAAGAGTGTACACTTCATCCAGTGTAGGGGTTGGCTTGTGGGGGAGGCTCACAAAGTTATTTGGACATTGATCTTTCTGATGCCTAAATCCCTTACAAGTAAAACACTGATCTGATCTTGGTATGGATGTAGAACCCTCTGAACCTCTAGATTTGGAAGGTGGAAACTAACGAGGAGGTTTAAAAGGTGAGGATGTCACAATCTAAGATTATGGCATGTTGGGCTCTCTATTAGAAGAGCTACCACTATTAGATATCAGGCTTCTAGAGGCATCTTCCATGATGGGCTTCCTAGAAAGAGTCCTCATGTTCTCATCTACCTAGAAGGTCACATCATCTAGCATACAGTAATGATTTAAGACATAAGCTCGTGAAAATCTGAGGATGCACTTCCTATCTGTATAAAGCCACTAGTATCTCATCGTCCCATCTGAAGCCTACACGTGTAGCCAAACACTGGAATTGATTAGTATACTCCTCCAATGACATATTGCCTTGCTTCAGTTGAGTTAGTTGAATGTGAGCTCTTAGACGGTAGTCATTAGGCTTGAACCTCTTGTTCATAGCAGCTTTCATATCATCCCATGTAGTCAAGCCTCCATAAGTCATCCTAGAATAGGTATCTTTATGTTGTGTCCACCACATGTGGGTTGTTGCCTTCAATTTAACCTCAGTTTGTTAAATCTTGCAATGCTCAGGTACATCATGCCAATGGAAAAAATGCATCTATGTTGTGGATCTAATCCAAGTATAGATCAGGATCTCTATTGTCATAAAAATCCAAAACATCTAACATGACAAGCCTGTCCACCTAATGATGGTTAACACTTGGCTGATGCATAAATCTAGTACTTTGTTCCTCCCTGGTATGTCGCATCTCATGGTGTAAAAGAGTGGATGCACCATGAATTAAATCTTCCACGTGTTGACTTTAAGAAGGATTGGCATTTGATGAACCCATAGTCTGAATTGGTTCTTTGATTTTCAACTAAAGAGTATCCATAAATTTCTCTAATTAAGATGCTATTTGACAGGCCACAACTTTTTCAATTCGGGATTGCATATCAACAAATCTGGTTTCTATGAAGGCTTCAAGCCGATCCATCCTAGAATTCAAAACCACTTTTGTAGTCTCTAAATCTTGAGCTTGCTTCTTATTATCAACAATCAAGTCATTGTTGCTAATCTCCATAGTGTAGATCAATCCAAAAATAACCTAAGAGCAGTTCAGAAAGGAGCCGTGTCAGTTCCAGAAAGCACCCAGGACCTCAGCCAGATAGAATCGGCTGAAATAACCTGGCTCTAACACCACTTGATACGGAATTTGATGGAAAATAATTGAAAATAATAAATTAAGAATTAAGAAATTAAAATGCTCAATTTTCGGGTTAAGGGCAAAATTATAATTTTTTAGAAAAATGAAAAATTACAAAATTACCCTTGATGAGTGTTAGAATGATACCAAATTTTTCATATAAGCTATACAAACCTTCTAGAGTATGTGGTTAAAATTTCATGAATTTTAGATCCCTCTAACTATTTAATCTTGAAAATCCCAAAATCTTTCGTTAATGGAGTTTTCAACAGAGAATGCAAAGAATCTTCTGAAATGGAGGAGATCAAAGAAGGGAATCACAAAGGACTTTGAGATGATTTATAGGGGATCCAATAAGAATCAAAACTTTAAATAAAAACAAAAGAGAATAAAGATTCAAGAAGGGGAGATTTCAAGCGTATGTTGTCCAGAAATTTCAGTTAACAAAAAAACCCACGTATGATGAGATAGCTTTATAGAAGTCTTATTCTGCACTAGTATCAACAGAATTTAGGGGAATGAAAAAAGGGATTTAGAAAACCAAATTCCTGGACAATAATCAACGCCTTGTCCTACCAGTTGTGGTCTACAATTATGACTATAACATGACTGTGATGATCTTCTCGTGCGGATCAGTTTCTGCACAGATTCTGATGTCCATCACTTCGTCTCTTGAACAGAAAGTTATAATAGAGATAGAGGAGGGAAATAATGAAGCTTTATTGTAGGAAGGGAAGTGATGGAGGTAGTAAGAAGATGAAAGAAGAAGAGAGAAGGTATCGTGGGTTTGGGAGAGAAAAGAGGAGAAAGAAAGAAGAGGTGTGAAAGAGAGAGAGAGAAGCACGAGATAGGGAGAAAGGGAATATGTGCCCATGGCCAATTCAATGCAAAAACAAATTTTTTTCTATTCTTCAATGTCGTATAAAAGAGGAGGTGAGGCCTCTTTTATAAGTATTGCATCAAAAGAAAATAGCTACTTTCGAAAAATGAAACTACTAAAAACACTACTCCCGCAACTATTGACAACCCTTTAGTAATTTGGTCGTAACTTCCCCAAATCATCTCAAAATTACATAATCTTGGTCTCATTAGAAAGGTAACTGAATAGTCTATCTAATGACACCAAAATCAAGCCAAAGAGTCAAGTTTTAAGAAAAATTGGGTCCAAGGTGAAAAATGGGATTACAAATAAAAACCCAAAAAACTAAACTACCCATGGCACTATTGGCCTTATTACAAAATAATTTGTCCCCTCCCCCCCCCCCCATGTGCAACACTACTAGGACTTTTTAGGCTTGGGTTTGGGCCCCCACATAGGGTACTTGAGGTCCAATTAAGTAATGAATGTTGCATCATCTATCAAAAAAATTATTTAATTCTTTTAGATCAATCTATGTAATAGCTTTTTCTCTAAATTCAAAAAAAAAAGCTTTCTAAAGATCTAACCATAGAAACTTTATGATGGTTGTTAAGGATCAAATCATATCAACTTTGTTTGTTTCAAATGTGTGGAGATAAAGAATCTAATCATGTGATGATCCATGGAGTTTTAAGGGTGCTGCACCAGTTTTTCGTTTCATACTTACCATAGGCAGCTAGCATCTTGGGTTGTAACTTGCTTCATTGATCCTTGGTTAATGGATTGGATCTGTTCTCATCTTTTATGTCTATTTAGAAGAAAGATGTGATGTTTGCAATGCTTTTTGGTACTGTTTGAATTCTATATAAGGGTGGTTCTAGCTTTCACTCCTTGAGATAGTAGATGACTCTCCAATATGAATAGTTTGAGACATGACATCAATCAAAAACTAATGCTAACGAATAATTATCCTGCACAGTCTCATTCTGCAAGAATGTACCACAGAGGTAGAGGCAGCTTGGATTCTATTAATAAGTAAAAAAATTGCGCCAGGTCGAACTCATTGTCACACGAATGAGAGGCAAAGAATCTAATTGTGATATTCTGGATGCTTCACCCGATATGATGCTACATTAACACATACATTCTCGTTCTAAAAACATGAGAAGGGACCTCGGATTTCACTATGTAGATCTACTCCCAAGTTAAGAACTCCATTAGAGTTTATCAGTTGAACCCAGATATTGCTCAACTTCACCATGGGGAAATAACTTTAGCTAGTCTCTTTGCTGCCCTGAGGAGCAGAGTTCCAAATCTCGCACAATACAGAGGCGTCTCGTGTGAGACGTCTCGCTATCACAGGTCTGGGAGACGAAATGCCATATGTAATTGAAATCTCCCTTAGAATTCCCATTTATCGCAAGATGTATCGCGCGTCTCGCGATATGTGGGAACTCCAAAGGCAAAATTCTTTAACATTGCTGAGAGACGCGAGACAGGGTGTATCGCATCTTGCGTCTCACAACCGAACCCCCCTGCATATCACAGGCTTCAAAAATCATCAAAATTTCAATTTTTTATGTTTCTTGGTAGATTTAGCTTCCTTAAGCAAAATCTAGGACCCCATTAAGTCCATTTTGAGTGATAAGCTTCATTTGAGCCAGATCGAAGCTGAAACCCCAAATCTCATAAAAAACTTTGATAATCTCTCTATTTCTGCTCTAATCCTTATAGATTTTTTATATATTATACATTTGTGATAGATCTACACATTCATGGAAAAAATAATAATTTTCAACAAAAAAAATATTTTTTTAATAAATAAAAAATTAAAGAAAATTCAAAAAATTATACGAAATGAACATTGTTTGGTCTAATTTTTTTATAAGACATACTACAGCCCATTTTGCACATAATATGTCAATTTGGTAGATTTCTGAAAATAAAATATTTTCTGTATTTATTTAATAATTAAAAAACTTCGAAAAAATGTCAAAAAATATGAAAAAATTCAAAAAGCATATTTGAACATATTAAAGCATACAAAGTATATTTCTCTTCATTCTACTATGTTTTTTGTATTTTTTTATATTTTTATAAAAAAATTATTTAAAATACTTAAGAAATTAAAAAAAAATCATAAAATTACATCAAACATGTAGAACATTTTGAACTTTATGTCCTATTTAGCTACATATGTTATATTGTATTATTATTTATATAATTTTTTTTTATCCACAGGATTTCGAATATGCCTCGTCAATCGCGTATCCTAGAGGAGGAGGAGGATATTGGGTGGTAGCATTGCACTATGATTGATGGGGATAAAAGAAAAACAAAATATTATTGTGGGAAAGAGATGCATGGTGATTGGATTACTCGACTGAAACATCTAACCAGTGGGCAACATGGAGGGGTATCATGTTGAGAGTGTGTTCCACCCCTAATTGGGAGACAAATGAGTGATCACTTGGCAGAGAAAGAGACGGGTAAAAAGAAAAAGATTGACGGGGATGCAACATTGAGGGAGCCACACAGGGATATATAGATATAGATATTGATGATGATGGATTACAATACCCATTTGATTGTGAGGTGCAAAAACAACAATATAGGCTTGCAATGAGGGCAAGCTCGACAGATCAGCATGAGAGAGAGCAGCTTCAACATATGCACTCTTATAAGCCTGATTTTGGGTCTTTTGTGTATAAGGGAGGGGCCAATGTTAGTAGAAGATCTAGTGGGATTTGTGCCCCTCCCAGAAACACAAGCAAAAAAAGATAAAAGAAATGTGGGAGAATATGAGATAAAAGGTAAGCCAAGCATATTCAAAATTCTCATTCTTTCTTGGCATTGCAGTCAATGCAACTATAAGGCCTCTTCTTCAGAATTTGATAAATCCGGCGGCAAAAGCAGAGTCAGGTGTGAAGGCACCCACTGCATACGAGGTGATGGGGAAGTATATAGACCATGAGAAGAAACTCATTGATAATTATATAGGTGTATTAAATAAACAATGGCCAAAGTATGAGGTGACTATCATGTATGATGGTTGAACTAGTCCTACGAGATAGTCAATCATCAATTTTATGGTTTACTGTGATGGCATCACCGTGTATTTGAAATATATGGAGGTATCTAATGTTATCAAAGATTACAAATATATATATGGCTTGTTAATGGATGTTATTGAGGAGGTCGGCAAAGAAAATGTGATCCAAATAGTTACAGATAATGGCAGCAATTTCAAGAAAGTCAAAGGGAAGTTAATGGAAAAATATAATTTATTTTGGACCCTATGTGCAGTTCATTACATAGACCTCATGCTTAAGGTCATGGGAAAGACAGATGTTGTAAAGAGGGTAGTGGAAAAGGCTAGGACAGTCACCACCTTCATATATAACCATGGGTATGTCTTATCGATGATGAGAAAGAGATTTGGAGGTGATATCGTGTGGCCAGGTGTTACACACTTTGCTACCAACTACATAGCATTGCAGAGTATCCAAAACAAGAAGGTTGGTTTAAAGGCATTGTTTCTTTACCTAGTTGGTATGACTATAAGGAGAGTAATAGTGTGGCAGGATTAGCCGAATCAATTGGGTATAATCATTCCTTCTAGGATCAGTGTCGGACGGTAGTGACCATATTAGAACCAGTGGTGAGGGGCCTAAGGATGGTTGACGAAGATAAGAAAACAACCATGGAATACATTTATGAGTCAATCCAGTTAATGAAAAAAACAGTAAAAGCAGCTACCCCAAGAAGTCATAAAAACTCCATAAAGATCTTCAATAGTAGATGGACGAAGATACTTATCCACCCAGTTCATCTGGCTGGTAAGTTATTTTATTTTGCTAAATTTAAATTTATTTAATTCTTGGTTAAGATAAGATTTTGAAATGTTATGTATTTCTTTGATTTTCAGCACACTATCTAAACCCTCAATACCAATACTCCCAAAATATTGGAATGGATCCACTTTTGTTGGAGGCATCACAAACTATCATTACGAAGCTTGAACCCGATCCTGACATACAGGCGGATGTTCTTGCAAAGGTAACCACAAGTACCACTATTTTTATTTTCTACCAATATACAATTTAGTTTATTGACTTTTGGGGCCTTATAATTTCAAATAAAGCACTTTAAGAATCCATTCGGGTCTTTTGCGCAAGATGCTGCAAAGGCGGGATGAAAGTCGACAGTTGCTGGTAATTTTATGTCATTTTTATAGAAATTTAATAAAGGTTGCAGGCGACAATTACTTATGCACATTCTTTTTCTTTCTTTTTTTTGCAGATGAGTGGTGAGTGCTACAAAGGGCACATACAGCTAACCTAAGGAGGATTATCATTCATATCTTATCTCAGACCACATCTTTCTTCGACTGTGAGAGGAATTGAAGCACATTCAACCTCGAGGAATTGAAGCACATTAAACCTCATTCACTTGAAAAGAAGAAATAGACTTGAACATGAAAAGCTTCAAAAACTTGTTTTCGTCCATTATAACTTGTGCCTGAGAATGAAACAACCAAAAAAATAACAAAATATCGAAGAGTACACCGATCCCATCGATCTTGCAGATATTTTCTGCAATGAAGATGAGGACCCACTATACGAGTGGATTAAGGAAGCTAAAGAGCTAGTATTAGACAAAGCAAGTGGACAACTCAGCTCTCAGATGGCAAGTCAAATGGGAGTAAATGTATGTGAATTTATGCGGACACAGCAACAGGTGCAGCCCTAACACCAACCTCAGCCTAATCCCCAAGTTGCGGGCAGATTAGTTGATGATGATGATGCTTGGATGAGTGCTAGCTCAGCCTCAGAAGCCTCAGCTGATGGAGATAGTAGTGATGGTGATGGTGATGGTGATGGTGATGGTGATGGTGATGGAGATGGAGGAGGTGATGGAAGAGGAGGTGATGATGATAATGATGAGGAGGAAGAGAATGATGATGAAGAGGATAGTGGTGATGAGGAGGATGATTGTAATGATGATAGAGGGGATGGTGGCGGTGCTGGTATGACACAGAGACCATATGGTAGCGGTGGGACGAGTCGGATTCAGAAACCCCTTAGCCCATTCATAGGAGATGATAGATTTGACAATGCCACTCAAGATATAGATTACATACCATGGTTCACATCCACCTGTACTTCCTTATCCATCTTATTATGAGCGAAAGAGGGGTGGGAGTCTAGGGAGGACTAGGAGAAATCAGGAGGGGAAGAGTAGTTCTTCCCATTACACAATTGACATGCTAACAAGGTCGTTTGATAGCATGAGCCATAGTGGGGCTTCATTTTGGCAGCACCCTCACCCTCAGTATCCTTAGTTTCCTCAATATCCTTGGTTTATAAGTACATAGAATCAGGAGGGATCGTGGATTGATTCTATCTTTAGCTTTGGACCTGATCAGCAACAGCAGTACATAAACTACAGATTTCCACCTACAGCTGGTAAGCCCAGACTGCCCAGTTCCGTTATCGCATCCATATCATCATCATATGATTAGGAGGGTCGGGCCCATCGGCCCCGTCAAAACCATCGGGGTTCTTCTATTACAACTTCTCATCCTCAGTATGTAGTGCCTAGCTTTCCCCGATATGGGATGCTCTCAAAAGTAAATGATACTATATACAAGAGATACGTTTATGACTGTCAAGCATGGGGGCAGGATTATTGCCGCTTAATAGAAGAGCAATTTCAATATCAACAGTAGCCCCAGCAACAATATCTACCATATTGATCTTAGAGGGGGGTGAATAAGATATTTTAAAATTCCTTTTAGATTACCCTAAGTTCAATTGTTATTTAATTAGTCAAATTAGTTTCAGTGTTTGTTTACAATTGAATTGTGCACATGAATACTTATAATGTAAATGTCTAATTGTATTGCATGTAAAGTTGTTCCAATGTATGCAATGATAGACAA